>ML777017.1:208728-269088 GCA_009831015.1 Picea engelmannii | reverse complement strand
CTTCATCTATAAAGAATTCCTCCTTGCCTATCTTAGCAACCCTTCCATCGTATGATAGGGCGAATGTTTCAGCAATTTGTTGATGAAAAGTTGACAGTTTTTCACAATATGTCAAAACTTCGACCTGTTTAAAACATTCTGCGACCTCTGGGTGTTCTTCAAAATACCACATGCCATCTACTTCAGATATTAATGCAGGAGTGACCTTTGACATGACTGAATGCAATCTGTATCTGAAACTGTAGGCAACAGGGTGTTTGGGGAGCAGCGGTTCTAGAAACTAGGGATATAGTCTATGTAATTTATGAACCACTGTGAAACTGTTGGACAAAGCATAAAATCGATAAATGCACTAGAATACCGACTCAAATTTGAATGGAATTCTGACAGGGAAAGCCGAAAATTCAATCTTTCGGGGGCAACTGTATTTATGAAATTTTGACAAAGAATGGTTTCTAGACTTACCCGATAATTCGCCTAGGTTTCTTTACTTGGGATGCCTGCTGGACACGAAGACACTTCAACAATCGCCAAGGAACACGGGATCGGATTTTTGAAAATATTCCTTGCTGATAAGATCGCGGACTTGAGATGATATTCAGTGATATTCGGGATTGATTACAACTTCTTGAGTTTACAGATGGAGGTAGGGAGGTAATAATGACTGGCGTACTCACCATTAAAATGAAAGTAATCCCGTACAATTATATCTATCCATACCCGTTCTGCGTGAATTTGAAATGATCACTGAAATAGATAAGATACCGATGCTTTGAACCTTGCGGATGATCACCATGCATTTGCATCATCTCCCTCAATATGAGCTTTCGGCGGTTGAATTTCTCATCATTGCACGATTTTTGACATTTGGCTCGTGTGAAAGCACGAGCTTTCTTTTTTTCCCGTTCAAACCTTTTCGGTGGTTGCTTGCCCTTTGAATCGACCATTTATCTGACGAAAATGAATACATTCGGTGGTTAATGAGCACGCTGGAGGCTCGCCCAAACCACCGAATTCTGATATTTGCCATTTTCTTCATTGAACCAAATTCAAAAATTTTCTCAGCAAGAACAAAAAAGTAGCTTTAGGATGCGACCAATAACCATGATATCCCCTACAAATTTAACCGAAAATACGGTTTCATTTTGGGAGTTAACACATACCAACCTAGATGCCTCTTCCTATGCTTATACTTCTACAAACAATGTTACTCCATCTCATACCCCATTGTTTTCATTCCACTTTCCTCCAACCCCCATACATGTCCTTCCCCACTCCCCTGAACTACACCGTGATTATACCAACAACCACACCGTAAATTCACATCATAGATTCCATGCAAAGCTATATGAACTTCAATGCATACAATCCTACTCTATATGCATGGAATCATATCTAGGAATCCAAACTCAAAACTCATATGGCCTCCATACTTTCCATATATGCATTTTAGAGGAAAATGAATAGTTATTCCATATGGAACAAAATAGATCTTAGTGACTAGCCTTTTGTCCTCAGATTCCTTACCAAGATTGAGGAAATGTTGATATCACACATAAACCCGATTCTTCAGGTTACCCACACCTATGGTGGTCAATAGAAATATAACAACCTTACAATAATATTCCCTCGAGACATAACTACAATCATTGAGTACCTACCTCACCATGTCTGTGACTTGGAATATTTTGGTTGTCACACACCATCATTTTGAACAAAAAACTTTTGATTACATTGTTATCTTATTATGTGTTATGCTGGTCCTAAAGTACAAATTAGAAAATGATCCTTACAATGAGGATCTTTGGCCTAACCAAAATGCAAATAGGGAATTGCTTATAACCCTTCTCAGTCTCTCCCAGTTTCTTCATCACAGAGAGACTTCTATTCCAGAGTCTGAATACAACTACAAACAACCAGATGCCCTCCATAGGAGTTTTATAGACCAGGGTGTCCAAAAACCATCTTCTTTTGTAGCCACTCTCCCTAATGCACATACATAAGCATAAGAAATTAGAAGAAATCATAAGGTCCTTGCAATCATTGGAATCTATATCAACAAATGCCACTAACTGGCCATATATTGGTTTTTCGCAAGTTAATGAATACAACACAAAGGGGATCTTGATACAAACTTCCCCACATGAGTTTGCATGTTCAAGCAACTAAGACTTAAATCAATTGAAATGCAAGTTATGCATTGCACTTGCTATGTTACCATGACAATAGGTTCGATAGGCATCCAAGATTCCATTATTTCCTATATAACTTCATAATGTGCCATCGTAGCGAGGAATTTTTTTTTGTCTTCATAAAGAGAAACATTGAGGACAACTATCGACCAACAATTACTAATCTTAACATTTTCCTTGAACAAACCCTGAATGAAAATCTTGTAGAAGGACTCGTTTTCTTTGGTTCTTCTCTTTGTAGAACAAATCAAGGAATGAGCTTACTAACATAATTTCACAACTAGGTTACCCAACCCTGTTCTTTATACAAAATGGCATGATCTACATGTACTCATGTTTTGCAACTTTCCCACTGAAGAAAGTACGAAACAACAATGGAGAAGTCAAAATATTATCTCCAATTGTCATCTAGCATCTTTATACATTCACCATAGGTTCACAATATTTCATGAAGAGGTCTTGGAGCAACACCTCCATTCAAAATACTATTGGTGTAGGGTTGTTTTCTAGAACTTCTATCGACAACATTATATATTATCATTACTCTATTTGACAATCTTCTAACAATCCTTCCATTCAATAGATATGATTGGGAAGATAGAGGTTATACCCATATTCATGCTTTCATTTGGTTGGAAAATGCTCCTAATATGAACACACTCAATTGGGAAAATATTAATGAGTTTACTCTTGCAAAGGATTACTTTGATACCTTTATTATAACATGGAAACCTCAAACCACCCCTTAATGAGACCCCATGTTACACAACTCAATTAATGATAATTCATGCTTGTTGAATATTGCTTCAATGTTACAGATTGATTCATCTCATGACTATGCAAAGCTACTCAACTGAGATCAATGGCACATAAAATGCACTGAAAGTTATTTATTGTGGAAGAAAGGCACCAACATTCATTGCTATAGCACACCATGAGAGTTTCACTCTACCTCTGCACTATACATTGATGAGAATGGGTGTAAAACATACATGCATGTTGATAATGATGATAGGATAAACACCCATGACCATGCCATCCCATCAGTCTAGCATGGACATGTTGAATGCCAACCAATTCTATCCATCCATGCAGTGCAAAATTACATTGCAAAGTATGCATTGAAAGCATAGTCAAAGTCTAAAAGCTATCACCATATGCTAAGTAGAATTGAAAATATTGCACCTACAATATATCTTGTCATTTTCATTATTAAAAATTCTCTATTGAATCTATTGTTTAATGTGACATAGGCGCACAAGAAACATGCCATATGTTGCAAAAGCTACCCTCGACAATTATTAGCCAACCTATTTTTCCTTTGAATGTTTACCACAAAATATTTAGGTTCCTTTCACCTCACTCAAATTATTCACTTTCATCCACTAACTCCATTGATGTATACATCAGGGCACCATCTCTCCTGCAATCCACCCCTCTCATTGAGGCAACAAGCTCTTGGTCATAAAATGCTTGTCAGGAAAAAAAAAAAGTGGAATCAAAGGGAATTCAAGGCTATCGTCCATGTCTTTCCATGTTACTCTTCAATCCTTGCCTTTCCTACTCTGATTTATATAGGTTTGATCTCATGTCACACAAACATTTCCGCAACGTGTCCCCCATCATGGGCCAATTCGATCATGATATAGTTGCAAATTGGGATCAAATTAAAGACTCTTACATTGCTTTGCATGTTGACCATACAACATAGGAACTACAAACCCTTGAAGGTAGCACAATCTAGTCTTATCAACTCATGGAATCTATTTGTTCCTCCTTGAAGACGTCTCTTTTTCCCATCTGATCCTCTATGAGATCAGGCTCACTCTGAGTCTCCATGCTCCCTCTTAGTCTATATAATATTCAGAGCCATCTACTCCCTCTGATATGGCACATCAATGCTATATGGATTTGCATCCTGCAAAGTGTCATGGGACCATGATAGTCTCTTCCTGGTTACTTCATTGATTATGGGTAGGCCCTTCTGGCTCTACTAACTCTTCCTGATAATTTGAAGAGTGATCAACTGCACAAGAGGGTTTTGGAATTCAACAAATACATTGGGGCTTCATCTGATCCAAAAATCCTTACTTATGCACCAATTGTACCTGTCAAAAGGGGGGGTGTGGGGGGGGAAGGGGGGGGGAGGGTTGGGGGGTGCATACACAAATTCCCCTTAAAATGACATGGGAATTAACCATACATAAATCAAAAGGGATGACACTACCAATGGCTACATTAGACATTGGTAATGTTGAATGTCAAGGGTTGACGTTCACTACAATATCAAAAAGTGTCATCCTTAAAGGACCTACACACATCCCCGACATTCACTTGTGAAAGAGACAAAAGAATGAATGGAAATTCACATGTTAATCAAAGTAAGAAAGAGGGAGCCATGCTCCAATGTAGACCTGTCCCACCACATCTCTTATGAAACTTCCATATTTATTGTAATCTGTACCTTCAATATCAATTTCTTTTAAGTTGCAGTTAATTATACATTGCTTGATGACCTTATGCCAAGGATTTCAATGTGGTTTTCACTTGTTTTTTTGGTAGCAAGACATACTCCCACCTATTGTACACATCTAAAGCAACTATTTTGTAGCTTTGCTGCAAAAATGAAAGTCTTACAACTACCTTATGAAAGTGAGTAATATTGAACATTGATCTGTTGCCATGCCATGAACACATTTTGTTTACTCCCTCTTCAATTTATGGATTACACTAATTTTCTCATCTTTGGGGAAATTATTCACCTATTTTTACAATATTTATTTTTCTCAAAAAAACTATTTGTTTTTAAATGGTATTGATATATTTATGTTATCTCTGCTAATTTTGAATTTATATTCATCTTTGTTTTTCACAATAATTGTTTATTGTTATTTAACTACTCTTTTTCCCTCCATAATACACTTTGTAATGCACTAAGGAGTATCTACCTATGTAATATGTTTGTATATTGGAGTTCAGATTCAACAAGCTTTTTGTGATGCCTTCATATTTATTGTGATAGATTTTGAGTACTTTGATGATTCCTTCCTTGCCTTTTGGGACGCCTACATATTTTAGGGTAATTCTTTCTAGGGACTTTGATGTTTCTTTTTTCAGTTGTTTCCTTATTCTTGCACTATCTAATAGACCTTCTATCCTTTCTTTTAATTCACTCTCTTCCTTTCATGTGTTCACAAAGCTCCAATATGAGGTGCACCCTCTTTCAAAAGATGGCATACATTCTCCACTTACAACTACATGCTACAAGAGTCCTTCAATGAAGTACAAGGTCCATTTGTGTTATATAAAGTGATTGAAAACTAATGCAACCTTGTTCGTAGTTTTTTATACGAGTTATTGATTTCCTTATACGATTTATAGGCATGTGTGGGCCTAATGATTAAGAACATGTGTTTCCTCCTAAGAGGTCACAAGTTCAAATCCAGAGGGTGGTAGGGTATTTATACCTCTGTAGACTTTAGCATTCAAATCGTTGCACGGACGAGGTCCCTTGTCCCACAAACAAGGGGGGGTCTCATACACCAATTTGGTGTATGGATTGGTCGTGACCTTAAAATTATATAATGAGAGAGACCAAAAATTGGAAAAATTATATTGTAAAGGGCTACAACAAAGCTGAATATCAAAGAGTACATAGAGAAAGTTGTCATCATCTGATCAGTAAGATAGGAAGACAAAGTATGTGAAGATCATAATTTTAAGTTCTTCCTTGGCTATAGCCTAACAAAATTTCTTGTTAGTATATATCCTAGAAAAGACACATAATATAAGTATTGATTTACAAAACATAGAAACCAATGGAGAACATGTTTACTGATGACCTTGTCTTGTCTGATGTTTGAAGCATGAGAATCCTATTTGCTTGATGATCCTATGTCGCTACAGGGTTTGATGATATATTTCATGTCTTGAATGAGTTTGATGTCGGTTATTAGTTATTTTTCTGAATGACTTATTCAAATTCTTCATACTCTTGCTTGCATGTTGTGCCTAAAATCTTCTATTTATACTCTCATGTATTGATCAGCTCTTAACTTGAATCACAAGGTCACTAATCCTTTCTATTTGTTGGAGATTAGGTGTATGCAGTTATCATGACATTTATCTACAACAATCCAGATCATAGATGATTGCCTTTGAGAAACCTCTCCTCTTCATTTTCTTCATTTTGCAAGAAAAATTAGTACTTATTCATGTGGGGGAATCTCTTGATCCTTATCTAGAACCTTGATATTGATCCTTACCAAGTTTCCCCTTTGTGGGAAGAAAATTACCTTGGATTAATTTTTCCATGAGGTCCTAAGTTTACAAGGCTATTGGATCTATGTTTCCTACTGACTTGTCCCCTAGCCTCTTCAGATTGATCTCTATTGGGTTCCTCTTGTGTTCTTCCCTCTCTCTGGAAACCTAGGCCCAAGGCCTATTGGAACCTCCCCTTATTTTATTTAATTATTTTCTCTAAGCAAATCCCATAGTTGGATTATGCTCATCGAGAGCTTTCCAATAACTGTAACCATACTTAAATCTTAGCTATAGATAAAAAATTATGGCATCCCAAAGTTTCCAAGCCTTCATTCACCATTTCACCCCCATTGCCACATGGCTTCCTACCTCTTGTGCCAGTCTGATGTGGCACTAACATGGTGTTAATGTGGCACCCACCACTTGTCCTCATTGTCACTAGGATTTATCCTAGCTCTTCTATCCCATTCCCCAACCACTTCTCCCAATGATAACTCCCTCAGGCCTTTTCATTGTCAAAGTTGCATCACTCAAGCACTTCGACCACTCTACTCCATCCTTCGATGATGATGCCCTCCTCCAAATATCCAACAACTCTTGGATGTCGGAGATCAATGGCTCTGATCTCATTGGTGCCTCAAAGTAAGTTAGCAATCAACACCTGCCTCCCTAGTTGGCACCTCAGACACATGGCACTGCCATGACCTGCCACATGGAATGACACGTGTCACCCCGGACTCAGCCCCAACCTATATAAAAAATACAAATCACCTTGACACGTGGAACGTCACCCACATGACACATGGACCCATCCTCAGCTTGACGCATGGACTAACGTGGCTATACACATCATTATAGGACACGAGGGATTATTCAACCAGGTGTTGACACTTATCCTTATTGTCGTCAGGATTTATTCGTTACAGATATTGAAGTATTACGACTTCATTCCTTAGCTATGACACCCTTATATGTTATCATTGTCAAAGATCCATACCACCCTATCCTCAATCACTCTGACGACTCCATCCACTGACAAATGACTAATATTTCTCAGCCTACATATTTAATGACTAAGATTCAAAGCGATGAACTTAAGGCTTTAACGTTCAAATGGGCCCACTCTAGTCCCACATAATCACAAGCTGACATGTGTCACCCTTTGGGACACCCTAGCTACCACATTAACATCCTAGTCACTTTGATCACCACACTGGCTTCCTCATCACCATGACATCACTCTCCTCCCTCTATAACCTTCCTCCAACGAACGGTTCAGATCTATTTGCTCACTGAACTGAAAGTTGTCAATGGCTCTGGGTCTTCTTCATCATCAGACCCCATTTCTCCTCAACACTTGGATGCTCCGATGATCTCCCCCCTAACCAAAGGTCAAGATATTGCACTCATCCAAATCAATGGCTCTCGTTAGTTTAGAGCCTCCCCATCAAAAGTCCATTGCACCCAGCTCCCGGCCACCCCAATGACCATCGGAACTTGACGATCATCGTCGAAAAGGAGTCTTGCGAAAAAATTATGCTGTGGAATGGCTCGACCTGATGACCATCGGAGCTCGACAATCATCATCGGGAAGGAAGCTGTTATGGAATAAAATTCCATTGAATGAATAAGGATCAATGATCTAGGTTGACTCACAAGCAGATGAAAAGTTGTTGAGCACCGGTTTTAAAATGACCATATCCAGAGCTATAGGTGTTGGAATTGGACCCATGATACCTTGTTAGAAAGGTATCAGACAGAGGAATGTAGTGGAAAATATCTCTAGGATAGAAAAGAGATAGAAGATGTCATAAAATGCAAAGAATAATAGGCCACGAATTTGGGGGTAAAATGAATGTGCAATCTTCAAACATCCATATCTGGGGTTACAGAAAACAAAATAAAGCCTGAGATAGCTCATTAGAAATATGGAGGAAAGAAGAAAAATATGGCATGGAAAATATTAGTAGATTGAGAGAAAAAATCACTCAAAAATACATAACACAGAGCATGCTCGAATTTACTCAAAAAATGGGTTATGCATGTTCAAGTAGTTATATATCAAGCTATAGGAGTCAAAATGGAACAACAAGAGAACAATTGAAAGTTGAGACAAAAAAGAAAAAGCCAGAATGATCTTGTTCAACAAGCTAACTCCATAAATGACCGGAACGACTCGAGGAACATAAGACAACACATACGAGCCAAGTTGATAATATTTTTTAATGAATATATTTTGTAAACTGCCTTAAGGTGAAAATAATCACTCATGAGTCTTTTCAACTTGTCTCTGTAATGATCTGATATTCATTTTCGGAAATGCAATAAAAATGTGAGATAATAAATGGAAGGAAAATGAAATGAACAGTCACTAGAACTTAAGAGTATCCCTCTTGTCTTATAAAAGAGAACTCGTAGGATGTAAGAATGCATTTTTCCCCTTTGTAAACGCAAGATGGTACTATTACTTAGGAGTGAATAAAGAACAAAAGGCATTTTGAAGTCATAACTATTTGCAAATGTTTGTGGGACTATTCTACACTTGTACATGTAGTTTAAGTTTTTTGGGTACTAATCAAGTGAACTATTTATGTTCTTAGTATTTAAAATTCTTTTGTTGTTGTGGTTTCTAATGAGTGCAGGGATGATGTTACAAGTATCATCTTCAATTATTTGATATGATATCTACAATATTATTGATATAACATACTTTTGGCTTCCATTAATTATTTATGTTGTCCAAGTATCATTTTAAGTTGTGCTCATCTATTAGCTATGCTTCCATGGGATAGGTTAGAATCAGTTAGGTTAGATTAGTTTGCTTTCAATTTAGATTAGACTTTGGATTAATTAGAAATATTTGGGGGATAGTTCATTGTCTTTCCCATTTTTCTTCTTTTAATTTTGAGCGACAATGAGGCCCACATACTCATCATAATCACTACACCAAACGAGAGTAGGTCTGATTAGGACCTTCCATCAAAAGTTCTCCCTTACTTGCATGACAAGCCATTTGGACCTGTCAATAGAAATGACGATATAAGGAGGGCCAAATGACAAGCTGAGCCTATGGAGTCATTCTAGTTAAAATTATTAATTTACTAATGGCCCCATCCCATATCCCTTTATGGAGATGTATTTTTGGTATTGCACCTCCCAAGCCTCCTAGAAATATTTTAAACTTCCCTTCACAATTCAAATTTGATGGTGAAGGTGAGACAATTGCATTTGAACATGCTTTTAAATTCTAGAAATTTTGTGGTTCTCACAATATTATTGATGAGAATATCATTTGCAGGCTATTCACTCTCACTTTTGCAGGTCGAGTCGAGAACTAGTGTGAGACTTTGTAGGTTGCCTCTATTCACAAATGAGAACAATTTATGCATGAATTTTTTCATTCTTTTGAGAATTATGATTGTGATAAATTATGTGCAGAGATACCCGAGCTCACGAAGAACGAAAATGAATCTCTTAAATATTTTGTTATCAGATTTACTCATCTTTGCAATTGATTTTCCTCGAATGATAGGCCCTCTAACCATGATTTGATTTCATGTTTAGTTTATCTTATTAATGAAACACATGAATCATTGGATGAAGAATCTAAATCGTGTATCAAGTTTTCTTCATGTGTTGATTTGGATTTAAATAAAAATGTTGAAAATGTGAATGGTTTAGATGGTCTTCATATGTCTGGTTTTTTATTTACTATGGGTTATATAGATAAGATAGAAAATTATTTTTCGGAGGAATCTTATGTATCCTCTCATCACTCCATCCCCCCTTCCCTTCCTTGTGATGACAAAGAGACCTCTTGTGTAGTAAGTTCAAGTTCAATTTTTTTTGTAGTTTCCAAAGAGGAGGATTTTCATGTTGAAAATGGGACACTTCGGGTCACATCGATGGTTATGTTAGGCTCTCATTATCCTATCTCATCTTTTCCATCACAAGGAATAAAAGAGGAAGCTAATAATAAAGACATGAAGGCTGATCGTTTTGTTAATAAAGAAAATATGGACACTCGTGAAACAAATTCTTCCTCACCCATGGATAAAGTGGAATTAATTTACGTTGATTTGAATTGTCATGTTGTTACAAATTCTCCTAGTATAACTGACATAGAGAAATAATGTTTTCCTACTTTTGATGGATCATTTATTGAGACTTCTTGTTCTGAGAATTATTTTCATTTGCTTCCCTCTTCTAACCATGAGTATGTTTTGGATGACATTTCATATTCTCATATTGTGTAGGAGCAAAACAACCACACTGATCTTTCCACTTTAGCAAAAGAAATAAGCATACATGACATACCTCTCTTATCACATAAGTCCACCTTTTTCTTGGATGAGGAAAACCACGTTGAAGGAGAACGTGTTGATTGTGAAACTATTCCTAGTGTAGAGCCTACCAATTCACAATCGGTCACTAATCTTCTTAAGGAAGAAGAAATACCATTTAGGGAGTCACTTTTTGAAAATGTTTCTTATTCTAGAGAATCTTTTCATTCTCTTAATTATTCCACTTATTATTATCTGTATCTTGATCTCTTTAATTGTTTAACTTTATAGGAAACCACCCACCATCCGATTCAAATAAACTCAATGGGGTCGACCCCTTTTGAAGTACTTGAGAGGGAAATGCACATATGGAATATAGAGAGGATAAGGCATCTTCCCATGAACTTAGTACAACTATGCCTTATCATCCTTTTTCATGGGATGAAGGAAGTGTTGTAGCGGATGTGTATCATAGGATGTCTTCTTCTTTTTCATCTTCATTTTTTATCAATAGAGAATCTTCTTGTTCAAGTAGCCGTTTGCTTGATATTGTTGATACTAGTAGATCTCACCATTGTTTTGAAATGATCTCTCATGCCATGGTGGACGCCATCACATGTATATCATTTGATCCCACTAGTTTATCTCAAGTTGATGGTTTCTTGAAGTGTGAGCCCCAAGAGGCTTGTCAAGACAATGAGGCACTTCAATCTACACCAATGGTTATGTCAGGCCATCATTCTCTTGGTTTGTCTTTTATAGTTAACAAGTTTATTAACATGAATATTCTCTCACCAAGAACACCTTACACATATGCCATGTATGGTCCTCATTTGGTATGCTACATTCCATTGAACTCCCTTTATCAATTCTATGGTAGTAATGGTAGATTTTAGAATAGAATTGAAGCATGGTTGGATGAATCTTATTCAACTAATGTTCCCATGAATTTTCATTGTCACATGTTTAATATGGTGATTAGATTTTATGAAGTTTTAATTCTTCCTACTTTTAGTCTATCTTTATTCCAAGTTTTGTTACTGATCATTGGTCATGAACATATGTTTGCAGGCTTGGGATTGCAAGGATGGCTACATTGGCATTATGAATTTACATAGTTCATTTTTCTAGCATGGGATAGGAGTAGGGTAGAATAGGCTAGTGTCTTTCTTTTTCATAGTTTAGCTTTGCTTTCTAGTTTTTAATTAGTTTTCTATATTCATTCTCTTTTCATTATTGTTGGTTGATCAGTAAATGAACTCTTAGCATATGTGGGAAGAAATAGAAGTCTTGCACACTAATTTTCCCTTGACTGGATTTTTCATTTTAATTTTGATGTGGGGGAAAATTTACTTTATCTCATCCTAAAAAAAATTCTATGTGTTGGGTAATTTTCACATCATTGATTTTATGCATATCATTTTCAAGCATTGGGTTATCTTGCAAGTGGGATATTTTATAAAGGATACTATTCATTCCCTCTTGTAATGAATATGAGCACTCAGATTTGTCCCATATTCATATTAACATGATCATAATATGGAAACGTTTGCTTGATTGAGATTCTTATGATTTTTGGGCTTGTTGTCCCACACATAGTGAATGGAAAGTTTGAGTGACTAATTCTACCCACTTGAGATTGAAGCCACTACAATTCCTTGCATTTGTTTGGATGATTATTTTGGATTTGGAGTTGTTCAAACAATTTCTTGCACATTGACTATTCTCTTTGGTTACTTTAAACCAACATAATTTGTTGTATAAACTTTTTTTGCATAAGTGACCTTAGTTTCTTTTCTATGTCTTCTAAGTTTTTTTATGTCATCACCTTTAGTTTTAATTTCTGGGCATTGGATGCACATGTCTTATGTTTTTTTCAATAGGTTTTCAAGGAGGAGTTTCATCTTTTATCTTGCAACTTTCTTCACCTAAGTTTCCTCTTATACATAGCAGGAAGAGATATTTTTTTCACATTGTCCGAAAACATGTTTTGACATTCTGGACAACATGGTTATTTAAATAATTTGCTGATATTATTTTTGTATAAAATTGCTTGGGAACTGATCTTTTTATTCCCCAACTCACTCATCGATTAAAGATTCAATCCCAACATTGTCAATCATGAGAATTTCAGACCTGATATTTTCTTGTAAAGTATCTTCCATCATTTGGATTTTCCAATCTCGAGTCACTTAGTTTGGTCACATTCTTAGATGATCTGATTTTTATTGTGGCTTAATAATGTCTCTCTTACATCATCATGTTGAAATAATCCAAATTCTTAGGAGTTGTAAATATCTTTGTGGAATATATCAATGCAACTTCTAAGATTCTAATTTAGAGTTTTTAACATTTTTTTTTTTATCTCAGCCATGGCAATAAGTTTCAAGATGTGAATTTATTGAGGGTTGTTACTCATCATCTATTGGGCCCCACATTGTTCATCATTCCTTGAACCCAAAAAATTAGTTAATTCATAGATTAAAAAGATAAGCATTGTTTGGGTTAGTTTGAAATATCTTCTATTTGATCCCTTGTACTCATGAGTTTGTTGATTTTGTTTTCCAGATTATATGTCTCATTATTTTTAATGGAAAACTTATCTAGCATAGAAACAAATTATGCACTCTTCTTTTTCCATATCATTTTCTCTACATTCTATGCGACATGTAACCTCAAGGAAGTGAAATGCATATTTTTTCTAATTGGAACATTCTTGGGAACTTGAGGATATCAGTTTCATGGACTTGCCCATCATACTAATCTTATCACCTATTAGAAATCCAATATAAATCACTTCATTCCATTTCGATTTCTAATTATCTCTTTCATTTGAGTTGGGGAAGTCAATCCATCTAGGTTGTGACCTGAGATCATTTGCACATTTCCAGAGGATCATAATCACTCCCTTTTCATGATTATTTCCTCTTTCCTCTCACAAGGATAAAGATGATCATACAATGTTTCACTTCATTGGCATCATAATCAAAGGAAACACATACCTTGGGATGCCATGTTGATGACTAAGGTTTGTTGGTGGGATGTCATCTTTAGAAGATAGGTGGAATTGAAGTCTTATGGTAATGTTTTTTTAACTTGATGGAATGTCTAGAGGATCCAAATATCACAACAATCCACGACACTAAGCATCATGTTAAAGGGAATATTGTGGGAAAAGAACATAGTGCTTATATCTCAGGAAGAAGGTTGTGATATTTAACTAAATGAACAACAAATGAATATTTGATGACAACATTGGAATTTGCATAAGTTTCATGACAACACATATAGATCAAGTTTTGAATATCTTAGCATGATTTTCTTATGATTAGTTTAATTTTTGGTCTTTATTTTTTCCCTTTTTAGTTAAATTTCATTTTAATAAGTTAGTCATTTAGAGGAAGAGTTTTTCCTAAACTATCTAAGAGTTGATTACACTGTTCTATCTTGTTATGTAGATTGGGAAATGACTTGTGCGACCAACAACTTAGGATTTTTCCTTTGAAATGAAGGCAACTTAGGGAAGTTTTAATATGAACTGCTACTTAGATTCCTTTGTGACATTGTTTGATTAATGAACCAAGATTGTCGCCAATTCAACAGTTGATCAGAAACATTTTTTCTCATTCATATATTCACATATTAGTTTATGATCTAGTTGAGGATGAGTCATTTTAATGACCTACTTATCAGATTGAACTATTTGAATCCATGGGATTATGATTATCTTTCATAACAAAGAGAAATTGGTGCTTTGGTAAAAACATGAAATGGAATTCCTATTATTAAAATTTTTAGCGTTTTCAAATATGCAAAGGACTTGCTAATGTCAAGAAATATTGAGAGCAATGGGTTTGTGGAATGTTTCATGTAATTGATTTTTGAAAATATGTTTTGACTAAAGTATTCATTAACCCATTTTGCTAGATCCCCTAAAGATTGTTTTGCTACACTAAATGAAAGAGAAATTGTATGCGATAGTTAGATTGAAGGATTGTGTTGCAAATATTTTCCATTAGATTATCAATTATCTTAATGTTGTTTGTTCTTCTTTTTAGATCTTTACACCGGGAATATTTCTATTGGGCTTGGTGTTGAAAAATTAACATTTATTGACTGATTATGGCCCTTGGCTTGCTTTCCAAGCTTTCACTGGAAACACTTTCTCTGTTGCTACCAACAGATTTGTTGATTGCTGATGTTTTCTATTCTTATTTTTCATCCAATTTTCATCCTTTTGATGCCCAACATTATAGCTTTAGACTTCTCTTAGATTACTTTTCTTTTTCATGAATTGACTTCTGATTTCATTCTTGCTTTCTGCTTGTACACATTGTTTCCATATTTTAATTTGAATGTCAATACTATTGTACTATGTCGTCATTGATGTCAAGGGATTGATTTCAAAGGGTTAATTTCAAGTATTGTCATAGTGATGCGTTTGTACCATTGATGTATTGATTTTTGGATTATGTGGTCATTGATGTAATTGATGTCAAAGGGTTGATGTCAAGTGGTGTCATAGTGATGTGTTGTCATTGTAAGTTTTAATGTCATGTCATGGTCGATAGGAAGTACCAAATGGATGAACTCCAAAGTGGTCCCCTTATGGTGAAATCTCTCATGGGAAGATGCTTTTCGAAGTCCAAATGGTTAAGTGGTTGAGTCATCCTAGATGTGTGGTTAAGGGAACAATTTTTTTTTGAGGTATAAAGTAACGGAGATCAGTGAATTTTCAAGTGAAACTATTCTATATTGATAGTTCTCGTCATGTCGTTTCTAGTGATATGTGGAACGTCACATAACTCCTCACGGTTAGAGATTTATGTCCATTTGAAGTTGGAGAACCCTCATGAGTTATCTAGAAGCCCCTAGAAGGTCAAAGAAGTCAAATTATTCTAGAAGCTCCTAGAAGAAGTTGACCAGTCAAAGTGGTTAGTCACGGGTTAAGTGGTTGCAACAAGAAAACAATTAAAAATAAATTATTCACAACTAGAAGTGGTGAGTTTACTATTTGTGGATAAAGTGGTTGTAAGCAGACAAGTGGTTAGAAGTGGGTTAGCCCTAAAGGAAGGAAGTTGGGTAAAGTTGGTTAGAAGATAAATCCTAGAGGAAGCTACTTAGAGAGTATAAATAAGAGAGAAAGAGTATCTTATGTTGATGAATCTTTTGAGCATATTGAAGATTTATTTTTGGTGAATAGGTCATTGCAGGTACTCATGGATGCATCAGAAGTTTCGCAAGTCTGAGGTAGCAAGGAAGTTTGACGGTGGAAGTTTTAGAGGTTCATAAAAACCTAGTTTTTTGAAGTTGTATGCGGGTCATAATGGGCCAGGTTGCATACATATGCATGCTACATAAGGCTAGGGCATGTACATACACTTGTTGAACAAGCAGAAGTCATGTATATTTGAAAAGACCAAGAAAAGCTTGAGTAGATGTTAGTTCCAGGTTCCTGAAGTCTGAAGCAAGTTCCAAGGATATCATTCTATAGGTTCATATATGCTATAGAAGTTCTAGTATGGTTATATGTTGTCTTGATTCTTAGATTTACTCATGGTATGATGAATTCTTGAGGCATTCTTGGTATGGTTGTTGTTGTGAAATCCAGATATGGTATATGTTGGTTAGTTGATTGAGTGAGTAACACTCTAATGTATGGTACAATTATGATATAGTTCCTATAGCTCACACCCTTGAGTTACATGTACTTGGTTGAGGTATATGTATGATGATGTATGTATGGCACAGGCTGGTTCCAATGACAGGTTGGATGCAATGACAGGTTACTGGTGGATGTGATAGAGGCAGTAAAGTTTTAGAAGTGCGAAAGAATGGATGCCCTAGTTTTTTGAAGGTGTATGCAGGCTGACAGTGGAGGAGGTTGCGTACATATGCATGTTGTAGTATAAAAAGGTCACATACATATGGGTGCTATAGTATAGATAAGTCGCGTACCTGTTGACAAATTGTTTTATACCTACAAGTTGGGTCTTGTACTTGAGGGTTGGATTCCTCACATCTTGGTTGGTGCTGAGATACACAGGATGGGTCTTGCATTGAGAGTTGGTGCTCTTTTTCAGTTGGTGTTGATAAACCATAGGGATTGTAGTCTCTTGTAACACATAATACAAAAAACTTACACATATATCTGTTGTTCTTTGTGTTTATTGTGGTGATGGTTTAATGTTATCTATTATTCATGAATGTTGTTGTTACATGGAAATAACTAAGTATGAATGAATAATATATTTGAAGTAGCTGCTAACTAAAGTTTTGAAAGAGTTGTAAAAAGAGCCTCACATTGATTCACCCCCCCCTCTCAATGTGGTCAGGGTGTCCAATGATTGGAAATAGAGTAGACCTTCACTATAAGCCTTACAAGCTTGAAGGAGATTCGTGGACACACAAATGGATGAACATATAGATGAAGTTCCATACTTTGATAAGATAGATTACTCAACATGGAGAATAAATATGACAGGGTATTTGAAGTCAAAAGGAGCAGGTGTTTGAGATACAATTATAGATGGATCAGTTACATAAAAGAATCAATCAAAATTTACAAAAAAGAATAATGTGGTAGCATTCAGGACCATCTTAAATGGACTTTCAGGTTCTGTAATATCAAGACTCGGTCATCAGTGAAGTTAAAGACTCTTCTGGTTGCAATAATTCTAAATGCAATGATGTTGAATCTTCTCCTACAAATGAAGAAGAAGATATAGAAGTAGTTTGTGTAGAATCAACTAACAGTTATCTTGTAGATGAGGAAGGAAATTTGTTGAAGCTTAAAGACAAAGTTATAGATAGTTTAGAAAAAGTTAGCAATGGACCAAAATATTATTCAGATGCTTTTGTGTTAGCCTCTTTCTCATATACAATCATTAAGTCTTAGTATACCACCTTTGTATATTTTACATACTAGGATATAGTTGTTGTCCTAAATATGTTTCTAGATTCCTATATTTCCTCCTTCTACCTTATCTCCCGATGAGGTGTCGATGTGAGAACAATTGAGGTGGATTAATTATTGTATTATATATTTGTATCATTAAGATGAATACACTGTTGAGAATTATGGCTTGAGGCCTTTTCCACCAATCTTCTTGTCCTAATATTCTTATGCTCAATTTCTTCATTTTGAGGATCTTGAAAGGTTCACTAAGGAAGCTCTAGAAAAGTATCAAAAGAATATCATGGCATTGTGACAAATGCTCAAGAAACAAGAAGAAAATGAAGCCAGGCAGAGGATCCAATTAAAAGAAAAATAAAAAGAGATCAAGAGACTAAAGAATGATATAATTAGTCAAGAAGAAGAAAGGAATAAGGTAAAAGATGAGCTTAACATAAGCCTTGAAGAGTTTAAAGAAACAAGAGAAGTCCAAGTCAATCTAAGACCCAACTTGAAGAAGCCAAAAGGATAGAAGAACTATTGAAGAATCAAGTAAATGAAAAGGAAGAATCATACCATAAGCTGGAAGCAGAAGTTGTTGATCTTAGAAGGAAAGTAGAGAAGTGAAATGCTCATATCAATTTCATGAACAACTGAACAATCTTGGATAGTCAAAGATCACCAAATGATAAATCAGGTCTTGGATACAACAAGGAAGTTGCACACGTTGAATCTAGCACTTCTAAGAAGCATGAGGCAAGTCCTTCGTTCTCAAAAGGTGGAATAAAAGTTGCAAGTCAAGCACCTACACAAAGCAAGGAAACTTTCAGAAGAATAGAGCAAGGAAGGCATGGAGAATCCATCTTTACACCTCAAAGAAAATTCAAAAGAGAGACACCTTCAAGGTGGACACCAAGACAAAGGTATGATTTTTTTTTTCATGGTAATTGCTTCTCATGTAATGAATATGGTCAAAAAGCTTTGGATTGCGGACATTATGAAATGAAAGATGTTGGAGATGTAATCAAGTGGGACACATTGCTGCACATTGTCACAAAATGAGATGTTACAAATGTAGTGGGTTTGGCCACAAAGCTCAGGATTGTTGGAATTCAAGGAGACATTTAATGAGGAGTGTTTCATATAGCATGGAAACAAGAGCACATATAACTTGGAAGGAAGACAATGTTGAAAGGATGGAAGCTTAGAGTACAAGTATAGAGAAACCTGGACACTCTCAGAAGTGGATGAAGAAGACTGAACAACAAGACATGAATGAGGATATATAGAATGAGGAAAGCCTTACATTTTCTGAGGCATACATGAGCTCACGTGAGAACAGTCACGTATATATGTGGATTGTCTGAGGAAAAGTCACATACATACATGTGTTATATGTTGTAAAGTCGTGTACATGAGGTAGAACCCTTAGAAAGAGGGGTGCACGGATGGATTGCAACATGGTTTGATGGTACAACATAGTTTATGCAGGGTCTGAGATGATATGCTTTAGGTTTTCATGTTTATATGTGTATTTGATGAATGTATGGTGATAATATGTGGTTGATTTTTTGCAGCATGTGCTTGAGGCCTATCTTGGATGCATGGTACAAACTTTAGTGTAAGGATTGATGCATTCTTGCTAAGGTATATTTCTGGTCATGTTGAGTACTTTTTCAATAATGTCATGGCACTTTGTTTATGAGATATATCATGATGATGTGATGTTAGAGAGAGATAAATCATTGATATATTGAGGGACAGTCTTGGTACATGTTTACATGTATTATTGGTTTCTTAGTACTTGCTGTAGTGAATGGTTTTAAGGAAGATCTGTTATAGTACCTGGTGTTATTAGATAAATTGGTAAATGCAGACATAAACTAATCTCCCTAGATCCACCTAGATCTAGAACAAAACAAGACAAAACATGGTGCTTTCCCTAGGCTCTAATCATCGAATCTACTACCAAACAAAAGACAAGAGACATACCTTTAAGTGTCGCTTCCTTATGTCTTTGTTGTTTCTGTTTCGCTCCGGTGCTCTTGTGATATTGATCCTGCAATAGAACACAAACCAACCAAAGTGAAAGTAGAGATAATATATTTAATGACAACCTATGCATATGATCAAGGAATTATGCAATAAAATAAAGATAATTCTATGGGAAATAAGCATGCCACTGTATTATATTAATAATAGGAAGAGAGATTACAACCGGATGCCTTGATGTCGTAAGGTTCCTTCCAATGATTCCTTGCTTCACACACACTTATTTATCTAAGGATTCTGATACCATGGATCTGACGAGATCAGATTGACCACTTGGGTTTCATTCTCCAAGGGGAGAATGGGGTCGATGGGTGGAAATGAATCGACCGCTTGGGTTGCACTTTCTAATGAGAGAGTGGGATCGACCGAAGATGGGATTAGATCGACCACTGTGTCAACTGGTTTAACTAATGACGTGACCAGATTAACTACTTGATCAACCAGACTGATCGACGAGGGAACTGAATTGATCATTCCATCAACTATAGGTGGGTCGAGAGTAAGCTTGCGATAAGAAGCTGGAAGTTGGGGCTGTGAAATAGTCATGTCTTCCAGTAATTTCGAGGCTTTGTCCATATGAGGGAAAATGTGAGTTAGATGACTGCCTTTTCATAATATACATGGGAACTTGACTCTACTTTTCTTCTTCCCAACGGTATCTCGACTAGTTGATAGGAGGTCATCAACATGTTGTTCAGAGGCTGACGACATGGGTTGGCGAGGGTGTGTAGACCATGCTTCTATAACCTTGGGTAGACTAGGGAAATCCTTAAGAAGATGGATACCCTTACAAATCCTGTAAGGTTACTTGGGCTTATGGGTTGTTTGGGTGATCTTGGCATCATCAACACTCCCAACACAATCAACAGTAACTAGTTTCTTTCCAACACGTCTGATAGTGGTTGGAATTTTAGATCCTTTTTTATTTTTCTTCTTCTTATTCTTCCTTTTCTTCTTCTTCTTATCCATCGAGTTACTAGCTTTAGAGATTTCACTTGATGAAGAAGATGAAATGGAAGAAGACCTTGCAAGTGAAGAAGGTGAAGAAGATCTTATTGGTGAAGAAGGTGAAGGATCAACATGAGTTTGATGTTCATGGGGGGAAGCTCTTACAACAGAAGCAGAAGATTCATTCGACATTACTTGAGTGGAAAACAACCATATTGGTAATCCGATTGTGAGACCTGGAAGGCTCAAAGTAGCGATGTGAGGAGGACCAATGTTCCCGTAAGAAGGAAAAAAATAGGTTCCCCTGGAATAGGGGTTCCTTCCTTGGTCATTCTGGGAACAGACACCATTAAATAAAGATCCAACCTAGAGTCTGCTAGGGAGAAAAAACAACACACGCTAAAAATCTAGTAAGCAAGCAAGCAAACAAAACCTTCTCACAATGAGCACACTAGTTGGTGATGAAATCCAATGTCGCGAGAACAATATAAGAAGGGGTTGAGATAGAGCGTGTGGAAAATTTATATTGATGACCTGCTTAATGGACTTACACCCTGGTGCAAGCTCCCACACATAATCGTGGGTATACCTCCAAGGAGCCCGAGTGAGTTTGGCCAACGTCGATTCCAAGTACCATGAAGACTTGCCCCTCCACAGTCACCTTGTGTAAATAACCTAAAGAGAAAGGCCACAATGGTTACCAATTACTACAGTGATGCCTGGGGAAACAATCAACAGTCCAATCCACGCGCAAAGGCAGGGTATCTAGCTCGAAATCAACTTGAAAGGCTTCCACTCATCATTGTGGGTATACCTTCAAGCGACCCCCATAATACGTGAAATCTCTATACCAAGGCCAACAAAGAAAGGTGAGTAACTCTGCCAATCTCAATGCGACCTCGTGATTGACCCTTGTGTGAGAAGGGCTTCCTAGGAAAAAATGTAACAAGTGGATTTCACCACTCCCTAACACAAGATTATATGTCTGTTTGCAGCTTTGGAAAGTTATCTTTCACACCTATTCCAAATCCATACAACTAATCTAATGTAGGTTTGCTACTAGAAAATATAAAAATGTCTCATCAATTTTTATAAGCACTTTATTTTATGGTTGTTGTTACTCAAGAGGAAAATGGCATGGACAATATGGTGTTTTGACCGACTCGAAAGTTATGCAAAGAGAGGAAGATGCATTTTTTTCATTTCAATGAAAGATATGCTATGAGAAGGAGAAAACATTTATAATTCCCATATGCACAATGTCCCAAAATTTATTAAACTCATCAATATCAAGATTCTCAAGAAATGACCAAAAAAGACTGTACACCAATACACGATTCATGGCCCCCCAAAGAATTTAAGACCAAAAAATGCTAAGAATCATGCAATTTTTCTACTTCAATGTAAGGAAGCCCCCAATATAATATAAGGCAAGAAATTAAATTTTTTTGTTTCAAAGAGACACTAAAACAAATAGAAAATCATTTAAAAACAAAAGCAACCAAACTAAGTTTCTCTTTTAACACGATTTATTTAGAAAAAGAAGTATTCTTTCACTAAACAATTCTAAAGAAAAATGATGATGTGTATCTGAAAGACAATCAAATCAAGAGACCAAATATTTCAAAAGCCAACAAAGAAAAAATAAGGCAAAGTTGGCTGAAAACAAATTCAAATTTTGACAAGCAGACTATAATCAGACCCAAGAAATCACCCCAAAACCATGTCATAGATCTGGGCAGGGAAAACACCAAAAAACAATTTTTTTCACAATCGTCGCAGGCTAGAAGCCTAACACAGTGCGTAAATCCTTGATTGTCGCAACTAGATATGGGTAGGGTGCAGAGTTTCTGCACTGATCTAAATAGGTAGGGTGTGGAAATCCCAAGTCATTGCACTGTTCCTTAAAGAAAGGTGCGGAAATCAAACAAAAATAGAAAAAAATAAAAATTAAGAAGGTTTTCTAGTGAATTTTAACAGTCATAGAAGCAAGTTGGATCTCCTAGTGACTCAAAAGACAGAAAACAAGAAATCAAAGTAAGAAAACAAGACAGACTAGGAAAACAATCCGTTCCCCAGTGAGTCACCAATTTTTTTATCGGATAAATCGGTAAATGCGAACATAAACTAATCTCCCTAGACCCACCTAGATCTAGAACAAAACAAGATAGAACATGGTGCTTTCCCTAGGCTTTAATCATCGAATCTACTACCAAACAAAAGACAAGAGACATACCTTTAAGTGTCACTTCCTTATGTCTTTATTGTTCCTGTTTCGCTCCGGTGCTCTTGTGATATTGATCCTGCAATAGAACACAAACCAACCAAAGTGAAATCAAAGAGAATATATTCAATGACAACCTATGCATATGATCAAGGAATTATGCAATAAATAAAGATAGTTCTATGGGAAATAAGCATGCCATTGTATTATATTAATAATAGGAAGAGAGATTACAACTGGATTCCTTGATGTCGTAAGGTTCCTTCCAATGATTCCTTGCTTCCCACACACTTCTTTCTCCAAGGATTCTGAGACCATGGATCTGATAGCTACTCACAATCTCTCTTGACAAAGCAAAGCTCAAAGCCAATCTAACCAAGCTCACAAGCTCAAGAAATTTTCAACCCAATCAAGCTCTAGCTCAATCCAACTAACTTTCTCCATGAGAGCTCGTCTCCTTTTATAAGTTGAAGAGGATAAGGTAAGGAGGTTAGGATGATCCCACTAAATCATGAAATCAAGTAAGATCCAAACCGTTCGGAGGCCACCTCATCATAGAAGCTTCTCCTTCTAGAAGCATCGAGAAGATGCTTGTTTTTCCCACGTATAGGAGGTCACCGCACCCTATCTATAGTGCAGCCTGCGAAAACTCTGCACCCTAGCTATAGAGAAACTTGCAGAAATTCTGCATTTCCACACCTTGTGTATATAGCAACCTGCGGAAATCCTCCAAAATAGGGTTTTTACAAAGGAAAATACAACTTCTTCTCTTAGGGAAAGTTCTTCTCCCTTATTTCTTCAAGAATTCAGGTTATTGATCCTTCTAAAGACAAAGGATAGGTTTATGTCATTAATGGTCATAAGGTTGACAAAAATAATGTGTAACACCTAGTTGGTACATATGTGAGCTCCATTGACATATCTTGGGATGTATTGTTAGAAGCATATTTGTTGGATGTCTTGGTGTATGTATTTGGCATATGGTTGAGCTACATATTAGGACATGTAGTTGATGAGTTGATGAGGTGGTGATGTTGTACATCATTGATTAGTCATAGCTTGATCTACAATTGATGCATGATTGGTACAAACCTGGTTGTTTGTTAGAGGCACTTGCTGGCATTATCTCCGGAACATGGTTTATGGATGATGTGGCATATGTGTATGGATATCTTGATTGTGGTTCATCTTGTTGAGGTTTGGTGCATGGTTGATGCACTTTCTATGGTACAAGTGGTGATACATGTTTGGTGCACTTGTTGATGGTATATGGTACATGATTGATGCTTGAAGGTTGAGATACATTTCTTGGCATATGGTTTGTGGCACTTGGTTTATTATAGAGGCATATCATGAGTGATATGACACTTGTTTGAGGCACATGGTTGGCATGTTGTATGGTTGATGATGTTATTGATGATCTAGATACACATTCGACACATGGTTAATACACTTCAGTGATGATATCTTATGGTGTTGATGTACATAGTTGATGTACATGGTTTATGTGCATGTTTGGAACATGGTATGGCACATGATGTACATGGTTGATGGTTTATTCATGGTTCACTATTCATTGTTAACATATCCTTTGCTTCATGGTTGATGCATGAGATAATATGTATGATTGGCATGCACTTGATGTATGGTATGGCATGAGTTTAGATGGTTGATGCATGGATAGGTCCAATGATCGTCGTAGGAAGAGCATATCATTCTTGAGAAATTGATTTATGTTTCGGTTGAACAACAACATTTGCAACATAAGCATATTGCAGTGGTAGCATATTGTTCATCTTGCAGAGAAGATAGAGGGATACATATCCACAGGGGGAGTTATTATTCCTCCCATGATCGACTGCAGAGGCATGATTCTAGGAGGAGAGATGATTGGAAACTATGTCATCAACATTACATTAGAGTGATTTCCCTTGTCAAAGGGAGAGAGATTATTCAGATGATGGAGTAGCAGACAGGGGAGCAACCCCAAAGAGATATACCCTTTTCCATTGATGTCAAAGGGGGAGATATAGTCACATTGATGTGGCAAGATGAACATTGATGAGGAGCGATGATCACATAGGGAGCATGAGCATTGCCATGTCCAAGTGTTTCCATCAATGATTGGTGTTGACATCAATGTTGGTGTTGCCATCAATGACAAAGGGGGAGATTGTTGTATTGTGTTCTCATTGATGTCAAGTATTTTCATAGTGATGTGTTTTATCATTGATGTATTGATTGTTGGATTATGTGGTCATTATTGTAATTGATGTCAAAGGGTTGATGGCAAGTGGTGTCATAATGATGTGTTGTCATTGGAAGTTTTAATGTCATGTCATGGTCGATAGGAAATACCAATTGGATGAACTCCAAAGTGGTCCCCTTATAGAAAAAACCTTCATGAGAAGATTCTTTGTGAAGTCCAAATGGTTAAGTGGTTTAGTCATCCTAGATATGTGGTTAAGAGACCAGAGCTTGTTTGAGGTATAAAGTAATGGAGATCAGTGAATTTGTAAGTGACACTATTCTATATGGATAATGCTCATCATGTTGTTTCCGGTGATATGTGGAACATCACATAACTCCTCACGATTAGAGAGTTACGTCCATGTGAAGTTGGAGAACCCTCATGAGTTATATAGAAGCCCCTAGAAGGTCAAAGAAGTCAATTTATTCTAGAATCTCCTAGAATAAGTTTACCAGTCAAAGTGGTTACTCATGGGTTAAGTGGTTGCAGCAAGAAAACAATTAAAAATACATTAGTTGCAACTAGAAGTGGTGAGTTTACTATTTGTGGATAAAGTGGTTGTAAGTGGATAAGTGGTTAAAAGTGGGTTATCCCTAAATAAGGAAGTTGGGTAAAGTTGGTTAAAAGATAACCCCTAGAAGAAGCTACTTGGAGAGTATAAATAAGAGAGCAAGGGTATATTATGTTGATCAATATTTTGAGCATATTGAAGATCTATTTTTGGTGAAAATTTCATTGCAGGCACTCATGGACGCATCATAAGTTCCACAAGTCTGAGGTAGCAAGGAAGTTTGACAGTGTAAGTTTCAGAGGTTCAGAAAACCCTATTTTTCTGAAGCTATACGTGGGCTACAGTGGGCCAGGTCACGTACATACACATGCTGCATAAGGCCAATGCGTGTACATATACTTGCAGAACAAGCACATGACACGAATATTTGAAAAATCCAAGAAAAGATTGAGTAGATGCTAGTGCCAAGTTCCTGACATCTGAAGCAAGTTCCCATGATATCATTCTATAGGTTCAGATTTGCTACAGAAGTTATGGTATGGTTATATGTTGTCTTGATGCTTAGATTTACTCATGGTATGGTGAATGCTTGAGGCATTCTTGGTATGGTTGTTGTTGTTAAATTTGGATATGGTATATGTTGGCTAGTTGATTGAGTGAGAAACACTCTAATGTATGGTACAATTCTGATATGGTTTCTATAGGTCACACCCTTGAGCTACTTGTACTTGGTCGAGGGATATGTATGATCATGTATGTATGGCACAGGTTGGTTGCAACAACAAGTTGGATGTAGTGAAAGGTTATTGGTGGATGTGATAGAGGTAGGAAAGTTTCAGAAGTGTAGAAGAATGGATGCCCTAGTTTTTTGAAGGTGTATGTAGGCTGACAATGGAGGAGGTCGCGTACATACACATGTTGCAGTATAGACAAGTTGTGTACGTATGCATGCTACAATATAGATAGGTCGTGTACATGTTGACATTTTTGTTTTCTTTCTATAAGCTGGGTCTTGTACTTAAGGGTTGGATTCCTCACATCTCGGTTGGTGTTGAGATACACAGGTTGTGTCTTGCATTAAGAGTTGGTTCTATTTTTCAATTGGTGTTGATAAACCCCAAGGATTGTAGTCTCTTGTAACACATAAGACAAAAAACTTACACATATATTTGGTTTTCTTTGTGTTTATTGTGGTGATGGTTTAATGTTCTCTATTATTCGTGGATGTTGTTGTTACATGGAAATAGCTAAATATAAATGAATAATATATTTGAAGTAGGTGCTAACTAAATTTTTGAAAGAGTTGTCACACTGATTCACCCCCCCTCTTAGTGTGGTCGGTGTGTCCAACATGTATGTTCCAAGAGCTAATTTGACTTCCTAGTCTGCCTTCAGGATTACTCTTTAAATTTGAGTGAGGGTTTGGTCCAATTCTTGTCACATATTGAAGATATTTTTTACAAGTCATGAGATGTATGGGTTATTCTATCTGAATGAACATTCATGAAGTTCTTAGTTGTATATATGGATTGAAATTTGTGGTGGAACACATGTGCCCATTGAGCATACCATGATAATCCATAAATATAGGAAAATGTCTCTTTTTCTTTGAGCTCCATTCACTTCATATTAACAAAATGGCCCATACTGTGATGGTTTTGGGGGAGAATTGTGGGTTAAAATAAAATGCATAACATATACTTAGTAAATTAAAGAAACTCTCGTATAACCCCGCTTCCTTCACACCCTATGCATATGTATATCTATATACAAATCTAAAAGGGTGAGCATATTCTGAAATAAAAGGGAAGTTGAAAGCACTATTAATAGTGTGGGAAGTACAAGAAAACTCATCGAGGCTATGGAAGCATGCTGGAAGTGGAGCTATGATTGTATGGTACCAAGGAAACTTCATCAGGGCTATGGATGCTCGCCGAGTCATGTCGGGAAAAGAGAGATGAGGAACAAATTTATGTAGATGTTTGCTTGCTATGAAAAGTGAAAACCCATGGTCAAACCAAAACAAATCTTAAGTGTGCAGCTCGTAAAATAATTAACCTCACTAATTGGATCTTTGGAAAGGGTGTTTTAGATTACAAGTACTAGAAATATTGGATTATATATTTTAGAAATTTGGCATCATTGTGGTACCCATAATTATTGGAAAATTTTCTGCAATTTGTTGAGATTATCTTTAAAATTCATATATGAAGTAAATTCCCTAGACTTCTATTGAAAGATATAATTGGTTCTTCTAGTGAGTCACCATTTGTTGAGGCCACAACAACCTCCCTTTACTTTTACTTTTACAAGAAAAAGGAAAGCACCCCCCCTACTAAAAATTTCAACTCTATTGCCAGTTTCTCTACTGCTCTAGCCTAATGTTAATTTATTGTCTACCTTGAGGGAGTTGGGGGTTTGATATTGATTGATGATTGTATTTGATGGAGGTTCAATATCTCTTTTGATCTTATGATTTCAAATGTCTTCATAATGCTTCTTAACCTTTGATTTTAATTGACATTTGTATGATGGAATTGAAACATTAAGTTTGGACCTTTTTCAGATTCCAAAGTGCTTGATGATTCTATGTGGCTAACATATTCATCTTTATACTCTCATATATTGATCACCTCTTAAATTGAGTCACAAGGTCACTAATCCTTTCTATGTGTTGGAGATTAAGTGCATGCAACTATCATGAGATTTATATACAACAACCTAGATCATAGACAATTTTCTTTGAGAAACCTCTCCTCTTCATTTTCTTAATTTTGCGAACAAAATTAGCACTTATTCATAAGTTTACTTGAAGGAAATGAATATAATGTTTATGGTACATTGGAAAGTCTCCTTTTAATTGCATGGTTGATCTCATTCTTCTGTTTTGTAGGAGCATGTTTGCAGGGCAACTTCATGTACGTGAATGATCCAACCTTGAAATGGATGTGGAGGAATCTCTTGATCCTAATCTAGAACCTTGACCTCGACCCTTACTAGGTTTCCCCTTTGCGAGAAGAAAATTACCTTGGATTACTATTTCCACGAGATCCTAAGCTTCCAAGGCTATTGGATCCATATTTCCTATAGACCTTTCCATTAGCCTCTTCAAATGGATCTCTACCAGGTTCTTCTTTTAGTCTTTTATCTCTCTGGAAACCTAGACCCAAGGACTATTGAAATCTCCCCTTCTTTTCTTCAATTATTTTCTCTAAAAAAATATCATAGATGGATTCTTCTCGTCGAGAGATTTATAACGACAGTTACCATACTTAAATCCGAGTTACATATCAAAAGTTATGGCATCTCAGAGTTTCCAAGCCTTCATTCACCATTTCACCCCATTACCTTGTGGCATCCACTTGGATTCCTACCTCTTGTGTCAATATGACATGGCATTGATGTGTCACCCAACACCTTTCCTCATCTTCATTAGGATCTAGCCCAACACTTCTATCCCATTCCTCAACCACTTCTCCTGAAGATGATGCCCTTAGGCCTTTTCATCATCAGAGCTTCATCACTAGAGCACTTCAACAACTCTGCTCCATCCTTTGACGATGGCGCCCTCCTCCGAAGATCCAAAAAACCTCAAACATTAGAGATCAATGACCCTGATCTCATCGGTGCCTCGAAGTAATTCGATAGTTAACACCTGCCTTGCTAGATAGCACCTCGAACACGTGGCACTGCCACAACTTACCACCCAACATGACATGTGTCACACATGACTCAATGCCAACCTATCCCAAAAATACAAATCACCTTAACATGTGGCACGTCACTCACATGACACGTGGACCCATCCTCAGCTTGACACGTGGAATGACATGGTTATACATGTCATGACATGACACCAGGGCTTATTCAACCATGTGTTGACACCTATCCTCATCATCGTCGTGATTTATTCACTACAGATATTTGATTCTTCTGACTCCATTCCTCAATGACGACACCATCAGACCTTATCGTTGTCTTAGCTCCATAACACCCTGTACTCAATCACTCCGAAGATTCCATCCTCTAATGAATGTCTAAGATTTCTCAGGATACATATCCAATGACTAAGATTCAAAGAAATGACCTTAAGGCTTCAACGTTCAATTGGGCCCACTCTAGTTCCACGTAATCACAAGTTGAAATGTATCAACCCTCGGGACACCCTAGCTACAATGCTAACATCCTATTCACTATGATTGCCACATTGGCATCCTCATCACCATGATTTCACTCTCCTCCCTCTACAACCCTCCTCCAACGAATGGTCTAGATCTAGTTGCTCATCGAATCGACGATTGTCAATGGCTCTAGGTGTTCTTTGGCATCAAACCCCATTTTTCCCTAGCACTTGGATGTTCTGATGACCTCCCCCCTCACCAATGGTAAATATCTTGTGCTCGAAAAAACCAACGACTCTCGTTAGTCCAAAGCCTCCCCATCAGAACTCCATTGCATCTAACTCTTAGCTACCCCGATGACCATAGAAACTCGATGATTGTCGTCGAAAAGGAGTGCTACAAAATGGTTATGATGTGGAATGGCCCAGTTTGATGACCATTGGATCCCAATGATAATCATCAGGAATGAATATGTTGCAAAGTAAAATGCCATAGAATGATTAAGGATCAACGATCCAAGTTCGCTCACAAACAAATCAAAAGTTGTTGAGCACCAGTTTTAAAACAACCATATCCAGAGCTACATGTGTTGGAATTGGACCCATGATACCTCATTGGAAAAGTATACAATAGAGGAATGTAATGGTGGATCTCTCAGGGACAAAAAAGTGACAGAAGATGTTAGAGAAATCAAAGAACAATAGGCCAAGAATTTGGGGGGAAAATGACTATGCAATCTTCAAACATTCATATCTCAGGCTACAGACAACAAAATAAGGCTTGAGATAGCTCGCTGGAAAGTTGGAGGAGAGAAGAAAAATATGGTACGATAAATATCAGTAGATTGAGAGAAAATTTTCTTTGAAGATACAAAACACAAAGTAGACCCAAATGTACTCAAAAAATGGGTTATGCATGTTCAAGTAGTTATATATCAAGCTATAGGAGTCAAAATCCAAAAACAAGAGAATGATTTAAAGCTAAGACAAAAAAAGAAGCCAAAATGATCTTGTTAAACAACTTAACTCTAGAAATTCCCAGAATGACTCAAGGAACAAAAGACAACACATACGAGCCAAGTCGATAATATTTTTTTAATGAATATCATTTGTAAACTGCCTTAGGGAAAAAATAATCACTCAGGAGTCTTTTCATCTTCTCTTTGTAATGCTCACATGTTCATTTCTAAAAATACAATAAATTTGGAATGAGAGATAATAAGTGGAAGGAAAACGAAACGAACGATCAATAGAACTGAAGAATCTCCTCTTGTCTTATAAGAGAGAACTCGTAGGATGTAAGAAGGCACTTTTTCCCTTTGTAAATGCAAGATGGTACTATTACTTCAGAGTGAATAAAGAGGAGAAGGCATTTTGAATTCATAACCGTTTACAAATGCTTGTGGGAGTACTATACACTTGTATTTGTAGTTTAAGTTTTTTGGGTACTGATCATGCAAACTATTTATGTGCTTAATATTTAAAATTCTATTATGTTGTGATTTCCAATGAGTGCAGGGATAATGTTATGTTGACGGGGGAAATTGACCGTTCGTCAATTGGGAGAGTGGATCCAATCCAAGGTTGTCTAATAACCCAAGTCGTTTGGGATAACCCACCCTGACGGGTTTAGCGGCTCCGTTAGCCGATCTAAGTCCTAAGAAAAAAAAAAAAACTACTCTAAATTAACTAATCTAACTAAAACAACTATTAAAACAAACTAAAACAAATCTAACTATTCTATATACAATATACTATCTAATACTATGCTAACTCTAAGAAATTAAATATCTAACTACTAACATAAATAAATCTTATTCACAAAATGTACAGTTTTTACAATTTACAGATTTGAATGAAAACCTGAAAAACTCATTTATATTCTGTCCTAAGACATCGAGAGCTATTGTTTTTTGATTTTATAATTTTATGAAAAGAAATAAAACAAAACTTACTAAACTAAACGACTAAAATACTAACTTTAACTACAAACCTAAACTACACATATATCTAACTAAACTACTTAAATTATACTAACAAATAAACTATTAAATGCTAAAAAAAACAAACTGACCTGAAGGAATGCTCCAGGTTTGTCCTGTGTGTAATGATTGTCTTAGCTGATTGGAGGGAGGAAACCCGCACCAAATTATCCAAGAGCTTCTCGTAAACAAAAAGCTGCAGTGCTCTTCAAATATTATTACAGGACAAACAAGACATAAAAAATTTACAACAATCTTATGATTTATAAATCTTCACAGTTGGATAAATCTGTATGCAAAGATCTATACAAAATGATTCAATTGGTGAAGAAGAGAAATCTGTCATGCATTAACTGAAACTAAGTGATTTCTGTACTTTGAAAATAATGAAAGAGATCAGAAATGGATAACACATTAAATCAAATTATATCATCCTGCAATAGATTATGATAGCTAAAGTAGTCTATAATCAACTGCAAACTGATATACATAAAACTTGAAACAAAAGATTGATATATTGAAAGCGAAAGCTGTTACAAAACATAAAATTTCATCTCAGTCTGTATCAGAAATCCATAGCCTGGTTCTCCCACAGGTGAGGATGATCCTTATTACAAAAAATAATAAGTATTTAAAGACCTTCCACAGGGTAAAACATCCATGTGGAAGTTATCAAAACTGTTTACAGAAAATCTGGGAAAATATCCCAAGTTTGACTAAACTAACAACCTAAAATAAAAAATATATCACACAAACATCTCCTAGACTGCCACAACAAGCCCCATGCAATTCGAATGTACCTGAAAGAGGTAAAAAATGGACAAGTTAAGAGGATATTTTATTGATAGAATTGATAAAAATCTAATCCTAAAGACTAGCTACAGAATCTTGCGATTCTGTAGCTGGTCTAAATCCAACACATAATCATATTAAACCAATTAAAAACTCAAATAATTAAATTCACACTATTAAACAAATATCAGATCATTCAAATCAAAATTGTTATACTAATTTAAGAGCAAACAAGACTAAGATCAATCAAACGAATACATAGATGCATGTACTCTTTTCCATATGTTATCACAAATTCAGGTATACAGAATCACATTGGATAACCGACATTAATGAAATCGATTCATAACCAATTGAAATCACAAATAGTTGCTTCAACTATCCACAAGATCACTTCGAATCCAAACCAAATTAATAGGATCATTTTCTCAAATTGATCGCACTATAACATAACAAACGATCCATGCTATTAGCGAATCAAATCAAAACTGGTATGTAAATTATCACAAATGAAATCATAATGGAATCAATCGGTTGATAACAGGGTCTGTAGGACTTGTTCAATCATTTTTTATTGCTAATTGGGGCAAACAAAATCGATTGACATTGAACGAAATCATTTCTTGAATTCATTTATTAACCGAATTTTCTCATATGAATTCGACAGAGATAACATATGTCAATCTGAGTTAACCAAATCGTTTTGAAAATTAAAATCAACAGAGCGACATCAAGTCTATTTTCGATATGAATCCAACTCATAAAAATAATCATGCTAACTCAAAATATGCAACAATCCAATCAAAACAAGAGCGAATTGAACAGTTTGAGTTTGACATAGTCATTGTGAATCAAAACAGTTCCATGATTTGGGCGCAGAGATCTTTTGTACAGTTCAGATATAATCCAAATCCAAATGAAAATGTTGAAAAAACAGAGTCGTTTTTCCAATTTAATAGACTACATCATATTTATCAAGCCAATTCAATCCTATGAAATCATTTCAACAACCAAATCACAAGAACTAAATTAGAGCTGTTGATATCCAATGACAACAACATCATGTTGAATCAAAACAAAACCGTTTCCTAATTTTGGCATAAAAACCTCATGTTCAGGTTGAATACAAACAAAATCCAAGCGAAAACAAACACCATTTATTTCGTTAACTCAAACCAACAAACAAACGAATCAAAACTAGTGAAGACCAAACAATTGCTAAACTGGGCACGACCAAATCGTGTAACCAAATCATAACTTCATTTAATTTTAGCAAAATGAAAAAAATGTACAGGATCCACAAAACTATGATAGAGTCATTTCGAATGATGGACAGAGCTATTTGAAAACCAAACTCAAATCATTATATTAATCCTAGCAATTCACAAAACGAAATTGATATCGAAATTCATACCTGGATGATGAGCAGACAACTTGATCATAACAGTTTGGAATTGACGAAGGCTGTAGCCGATTCGACATTCCTAAATACGATGGAACCAGTGGTTTTTTGCTTCTTATCATTTGCTTGAAGCTTGTCCCTTTGGCTTGTCAACACTGCAACTTGGTTTTCCAATGATTTGATTTTCGACTGTAATAAGGGAACATCGATATAGTAACATTCCAACCACACATTACATTGGTCGCATGACGACTGCCCGGGATTCAAAATTGCAGGTGAGGGTTTGGTTAAATCACCGAGGGTTTTACTAGGAAGCTTGATCCCTGGGTAAATAGGATTTTTCTTTAAGCACGAGGGCAAATTAGAAATGAAGTCATAGGGTGGCTCGGAGCACAGACCTTGGGAGTAAGGGTACTCACTAGATAGGAATCGTTCGATGTCAGAGTCTAAGTCTTCACTAAGGACTATAGGATTTTGATCAACACTAGGTTTAGGTTTATTTCTATCAAGTCTCGATATAAGTCGAGCATTCTTTTTACCTTTGCCGTCGACAATAGGGTTACCTTTAACCTTTTTACTCACAGGATTTTTTATAGCCTCAACCTTGTCTGCTAAGACGTCGGGTAGGTCGATATCAGGGTCAACTGAGGGTTTGGGAGAGGGAAATAGGACATGGAAAGGCACAGGTGGCCTGACCTTAGTTTCACTAACCACAGGCTTGTCAATTTGGACAGGCTCTGTATCAGCAAAACCATTTCGAGAGATAAAAGCTTGCCAACTATCACCGTGGAGTTTTAAGTGGTGAACAACGATGAGTCTGATCAGGCCGTGGTGGAACAAGCTACTATCAACCTTCTCTCGTTTAAACCTCTTAGCCATTTTATAAAGACTACGATGGAAATAAAACATCACGTTCAATGGATAACCCATAAAATTCATTAACAGTCGAAGGTGATAAAGAAAAACCAGTCCATACCGACCCTCATAGGTCACGAATTGTTTAACCACCATCAAAAGATCATGCCACCTTGGTTTAAGAGTGGAAATGGGCATACCTCTATCACAGGATGTGACCTTTCGTGAGAGGAACAATAATGGCCATGCAACCTCCTCAACTTTATAGTTTTTAAACCATCATTGGCCCGTGGCTGTTAATCCTTTGGCAAAGCTGATGAACTCTTCACTGATTTCAAGCTGAATGTCACCTATATTGGCCCTACACCCATCAAAAGTTAGGGTGAATTGGTGTGCAACAAGTAGATTAAAACCCTCAAACCTCTGTACAAACGTAAGCCAACCATTATCTTGCAAATCTTTTCGGGCATTATCGAACAGTAGCAGGGCTTGACTACTGTTCAGCTCAATTCGCACCACCGGTGCCATAGAGCCGAGAAGACAGTAAGCGATGTGAACGAGCCAAGGTTTGAACGCGTCATACACAAGAGTAGAACGCTTACCTGATGATAGCAGAGGTGAAACAGGGATAGAGGTAAACATTAATGACATCGTGCGAAGGTGGTGGAGCTATTTCTGCCATGCAGAATAGTCATTACCATGGTACAAATGCCAACACTTTCAACTATTCAAATCACAACACATATGTGTTACAACTATGCCATTTCAATCAATCAATCAAAACCTTTGGTAAATGGATAAACCATTCACGCAATCAAAAGTTATGCCATAGTTTTAAAAACCAAACACACAAATCGAAACCAATACCAAGGGTTTGAATATGCGACATGCGGTGTATAGAACGATTCATACCAAGAATTTAACCAATGTGCCAATGCATTTTTATGTATACCAATGCGCCAAGTGGATTGATCAAAGAACATGCAAATCCAATTCCCAATGTATCACAAACTCAATGAAACAAAATTACACAATCAATCGAAGAACGTGAAATGAGTACAGATCAAAAGGTCTTGCCAACCGTATAATGATAAGTAAAATGTAAACGCAGGTGGGCATATCGACAAGAAGGATAACGACAATTCAATAATGATTTTAATGCAACTTCTAAAGACCAAGTTTTCACGCTTACATTCGTGAAAACAAAAATGAAGGTAAGTGTGCAAGTAGTGCAAAAATAAAAGTGTCGTTTATTTGAGAATTGTGATGAAAAATTAAGATTTGCAAAACATTGGTGTAGGCAACTTATAAGGACAGTGGAAAATGTGAATTGGCTGCCAACAATGGCGACACACTGGTAGAAGCAGTTATATTTGCCAAAAGAACAAATTCAGATTAGGACAACAAAGATAATTCTAACTCAAAAACAACAACCAAAAAATCGTATAAACATCATCATTAACCAACTATTCCAGCAGTGTTTTAAAAGATGAAAACAGATAACAGTCTTAAGACCAACGAGTCACAATATTAAAGATAGAATCTCCAATACTGTTGACAGAGCCACTGCTACCAACAAGCGTCCATAGCTTCGACAGGGTTGCCATTTAACCCACTATGACATCTGTATCCTGCCAAGAAGTTTTGGATCATAATAAAGGACATTTTAAGGTCAAGAAGTTTCTTATTTGCAAATTTTCATAAACCTGACATTGCTTCGCTGCCAGCAGGCCTATTCAGTACCCCATCCCAGTTGTCTTGGCATCATGCATGCATTTACCCACTACCAATGGACCTGTTCAGCATCCCGGTGGGTTTACAAGCACTTCCCACAACTCTTTTATGTTTTAATTTTTTAAAGATATATGATCAAGAGGGGTGACGCTGAAAATTACGATATTTTAAACATATTTTCTACAGACCTCAACATAATTTTTTAGAACTGTCCTTCATTAAGATCCAGAGATGATTTATTTACAAAACCAACTTCCTAAGGCAGAGATACATCTTTTGAGTCATTCCCTTAAGGAATAGGGACAAAGTAAAAAGATAATAGATGATCATGACAAGCTTTACTCAGAGATCGAAATCAGTCAACTTCTTTCAAACAACAGACTTTTTGCCAACACAAATATAAATTTGAGAAATATACCATTGATTTTTATACACTTTTCTTAGCAGTTATTTCAGCGAAGGAATTTTCTGTTTTCTTTGTCTGAAAAGCTCAGTATACAGGTATGTGTATTTCCAAAAACACAAACTAATAAACTCAAAGGAAAAATAAAAAACAAAAGCAAAAGAACAAGCAAACAAAAGAAAAATATGTACATATCATACAAGGGTTGTCATCAAGCAAAGTATCTTTTCAAGGCTTGGCCATTCATTGGATAGGTGTCAGGCTGCCCCTGAAGATTCTGCAATCAGAAAGAACTAGGACCCATTTTTTCAGCAATTAAAAATGGTCCAAGCCATAAGTTTTGAAATTTCATGTGCTCTCCCTTTCCCTCATGCAGTTTTTCCCATTTCAAGATGAGATCACCTACTTCAAAATTCCTATCAGAAGTAGAGTTAGAATCGAACCAGCTTTTAACCAACAGTTGATGCTGATCTAACTTACGTGTAACTTGGGCTCTTACCTCTTCTACCTTCATCAAAGCATTAATTTGGTTTTCCAAAGGGGGACAATCTTCTTCTTGGATTTTATGTGACAACTGTAGCGAAGGAAGAAGAATGTGAGGTGGCAGAATTGCTTCTCTGCCATAAATGAGAAAAAAGGGGGAGTTACCTACAACATCTTTTGGTGTTATCCTATCAGCCCACAACGCGTTTAATAGTGCATTGTGCCAATTATTGTGATTTTCAACCACCATTCTCTTGATGATTTTAATCAAGTTCTTGTTTGTTGATTCTGCCAATGTGTTGCCCTGAGGGTAATAACTAGCAGAATACTTCAACTTAATTCCTTTTTCCAAAGCGAACTGGCTCATCTCAAGAGAGGAAAAGTAAGAAGCGTTGTCGAATACCAAACAGTCAGGAATACCAAAATGAGTGATAATATTCGAATTTAGAAAGGCAATTACCTGACTGGTGTTGATAGTTCTTAATGCAGCAGCTTCGGACCATCGCGTAAAGTAATCTGTGGCTGTCACAATAAACTTGTGTTGTTGTGAGGATGGGGGATTGATTGGACCTATGATGTCAAGGCCCCATTGCTAAAAAGGGGAATCTACTGAAATGGGCTGCAAAGGAAAGGCTGGTTTTTGTAACTGCCTTGATGCTTTCTGACAAATGGTACATTTACGACCCAAGGCATGGGAGTCTCTAAAAAGCATGGGCTAGTAATAACCGGCTCTTAAAACCTTATGGGCAGTGGTGTCACCACCAAAATGGCCACCAGCTTCTCCTGCATGCAACTCTAGCAAGACTTTTTCTGCTTTGTCTTTTTCAAGACAATGCATCAGTATGCCGTCAAAATTTTGACGAAACAGGATACCATTAACCAGATGAAAGGAGGTAGACTTTAATCTCAACGCTCTTCTTTTAGCGGGATCCAGGTGACAGGGGGATGACCCATGTTTAAGACAAAATCTTATATCGCCATACCAAGGACTGACAGGGTTTTGTGTGCAACTGATTGGATTTTGATCATGTTTTCCTAGGTTTGACGTATCGCTTTCTTCTTGTTGTCCTGCTTCTGAATCAACAACTAACTTGCATAACCCCTGGCCTCTCACTATCTGAGCTGGGGTGATTTCTAAGTCGTACTCCTGCAAGGAGGTGACCTAGTTAGCCCTATTTTCACCTATTTCCTTTTGCACTAATAGGTTCCTGACGGCTGGGTAGGGGACAATGACTTTCGTCCTTAACTTCAAAAGATAGGACTGGAAGTGCTTGACTGCTTTGAAAACAACGTAGGCTTGTCGATCTACTGATGGGTAATTAAATTCAGCGCCTTTGAAAGCAGAGCTCATAAACAACCAATATATATTAAACATTGACATGGGTTCTAGAAATTTTTGGTAGGCATGTATGTTTCACTTCATTGCCCCTTTCCACCAAAAATCATGAAGACCCAATTCATGGTTAGTAAGATATAGGCAAAAGTATTGTAGGTGACGATGTATAATTTGTCTAAAATTATGAACTAGATTTGTGATAATTTTTTTTGGATATGTTCATCTCATTATGGTGCTTTTCTCCTCCAAAATTTACGTATACCAAGTTCATGGATTTTAGGATATGGTGAAATCATTTCTCTACTCCAAACATATACCAAGTCACAGAGTCTCCATCTTATTCTTTACTCACTTCAGCTACACTTTGCAAATCCTTTCCATAAGAATGTAACTACATCATAAAAAGAATCCCTAGGGAAATTAGCAATTGCCTTTCAATGCATAATAAATATGAGAATTTCGAACAATGAGATAGCCAAGGATAGGACCAAAGATCTCCCCAATAAATCAATTTCCTTTGAAGAGATAAATGATTGTGGTAGATAGTCCAAAAACAAACAAGAACGTATAATTTCCTTTCAGGAATCACTCGTTTGATGCATTGTATTTAGATTAGGTAGCTTTTGAAAAGATATATCATGGTGAACCATTGTGCTAACACTTTCTATTGTCAAAGTCAACTAAAAACATGCATAGGCCATTGCAACAACAAATTAAAAGTTTTCATTTCCTATTCCCCTCCAAATCCAAAAGTTGTAGGTGATTGTGCAAGATTTTTTTAAAATTATGAACTGAGTTTGTGAGAAATTTGGTGGGTTTGTTCATCTCATTGTAGTGCTTTTCTCCTCCAAAATTCGTGGATACCCAGTTCATGGATTTTAAGATATGATGAACTCATTTTTCTTCTCCAAGAATAGATCAAGTCATGAAGTCTCCTTCTGATGCTCTACTCACTTCAACTTCACTTTGCAAATCCTTTCCATAAGAATGCAGCTACATTAGAAAAACAATCCCAAAGGAAATTAAGAACTGCCTTTGAATGCACAATAAATATGAGAATTTCCAACAATGAGATAGCCAAGGATAGGACAAAATATCTCCCAAAAAGTTTAATTGCCTTTGAAGAGAGAAACGATTGTGGTAGACAATCCCAAAACAAACAAGAGCCTATAATTTCCTTTCAGGAATCACCTGTTTGATGCATTGTATTTAGAGTAAGTAGCTTCTAAAAAGATCTATCATGGTGAACCATTGTGCCAACACTTTCTACGATAAAAGTTAGCTCAAAACATGCATAGGCCAAAGTAGTAGAAAAACAAAAGTTTGCATTTCCTAATCCCCTTCAAATCCAAAAGTTGTACATGACTGGACTCAAAAGAGTGATCCCAATAAATCTGTTCAAAAGGAGGAACGAAAAATGCATCCCTACAAGTTTTTTATTTTTATTTTTTTATGAATAGAGGAATGAGGCCAAAGTAAGTGCAGAGTCACCAACAAAAGGATAAGATTTCAAGATTGATGTCATGGAAGCGAAGATGAAGGCAAACAAACATGGCCAATGATTAAAGCATATTGTCAATGGTAAAATATTTGCATGGAAGACTAGAAGGGAGAAAAATTTGAGAAAGTCCAAAATATCTATGAAGAAGTACCAAAATATGCCTAAATTTGGAGACAGATCTTCAACAGTTAAGAAAAATATATATGTCTCTTTAAACTTTTTTTCAAGCCACCCTAATTGTCAAGGGAAACACTGCATAGTCCTGAAACATATATCCACCAAAAAGTAGATAAAATAATGAAACTTGTTACAGGTTGCCACAAGAAATGAAATGGATAACCTTAAGCTTGAATATATTTAGCTCCATCCTTTCCATGGAATTTTTTTGTAGGATTGACATTGCCCAGACTTGTGACATTGATGCATCCACTTTGTGAAATTATTGTTTCATCCAATTTAGAATGGAACGATTTTTTTTTGAAGAGAGTGCTCCCTTTTGTGAGAGTTTAATGCATTCAAAGGCTACATTCTTCATTATCCCAAGTAGGTCAGACCCAATATGGAAATACAATGGGTTGGGCATGAGTTTGTTGGTGAATTCACATCGATATCAAATATACCAACCATTCCTTCTCATTGATTTCTCATTATTCTCCATCTATTAAATATTGAATGAGAGATAAATATTGTTAAGTTTTTCAACCCTCCAAGTGTCCACCTCTAATGCAATATTCACATGGGAAGGTCAACTTAGCAGTGGTTTATTGGAATCAATTGCATGTAACTATCAATCCATCTTATCTGCTAGTTGTTGTTGACAAAGAATAATAGTGCATATTAACATACCCTAAATAAAATGAATCAAGACTCCAATGAATATAGTGGCCATCCATTCTATCAGGCTAACCATAAGAGGAAAAAAAACAATAATCTCTAAGCTCTGCAACATATATTCCTCCTAATGAACTCAATCAATCTCATCATCATACATAATGTGAGATCTAGCAACACTTGTTTGATTTCCTCCTTCAAACAAATTTAGCGGTTGTTTCAGATCCAAATAATTAAAATGAATGCAGGAGATGGAGAGATTACATGATGTATCTAACTCAAAGAAGGAAATCAGATATTTTCCTTGATTTATGCATAAAATCATGGGTCCTTCACAAAATATGGGATGCGTCTTTATCTTCTCAGTTGTTTTTTTTTTGCATTGAAATCTTGTTGTTAACATTTTAGTTGACCATATTCAACAACACTTTTAGAATCATTAACAACTTATTCACCCACATCTTCAACTGAAGCCAATGACAAAGAAAGATATGTACTGGCAATTGCAAAGTTGGATGCATCATCTACTGTCTCATGATAAATCATTTGAAAATACAACATGCGACCATGAAACCACGACTTAGTTTCCATGACACCAACCATATTTCAAAATTGATTTCAAGGTCACATCCTCTGTATACTCTGGAATAGTCATCTCAAGTTCTAGAAATGTCTACTACTATGTTTCTTCCCTAATGTGCTGAAGTTTATGTGTTTGAATTTTGGTTTAACAGCCTTTCCCTGTCCACCTAGTTCGAGTTTGTTGCAATCTGATAGGTGATAAAACATGTCATGGTCATGTAGAACATCCTCCAAGTGACATATTTCAATTTGGTGTTGCATTAGTATGAAAACCAATGACGATTAAAAGATATGCAGTTTATTGTAACACCAATAATCAAATGTGGAAGAGACATGCATATTACCATTTTTTACAAGGGAATCATTTCGAAGAGTCTAAGAGGTAGCATAAGAACATGAGGTGTTTAAAAAGTATTAAAATATATGAATGTTCCCCCCCAGTTGAAGGTTTTTTTCATCCTCGAAAAAATGACAAATAGGAAGGGCATAGGAGAGCAACAAAAATGGACATAATAAGCACATGAAATTTTCCAAATACACTCTATAATACTCAAATATTTTTTTATTAAATATTTTAAAGGAAACATACCTGCACCTACTTGAAAGGTCCATCAAATCTACAACAAGTATATGACATCTTTAAAGGAAGGAGAGCTGAGTCGATCCACAATGGGGGGAAAACTTGATGAGAGAGAATGATGTGGAACCTAGATCATGTGAGACTTGGAATTTGTAGCATAATGGGTTGTAACTAAGATATGAAATAATCTTTTGATGGAGCAACCAATTTGTAAATCTATGATGCAAAGAGTAACTAGACTTGGATGGAATTTTTATTTTAACTTTTATTTGCAAATTTTGTCTGCCAACATGTTGGTTTTCAAATAATATTTGTTTGATTGTGCGCAAAGAGTTTTCGCAATAGAAAATTATTAAGCCCAAGGAATGCCCGCCAACAAGATGGTTTTCAAGCACTCCAAGGTCTGATGGCACCATCAGATTTTTATTTGAGGAAAGGGATTGTGATCACAAGGTAGCTTAGCATTGTAAGTGAGTTGAGTGAAATTATTGCATGGGTTGGGTATGGCTGGAGCATAAAAAGTATGAAAGTCTTGTAAAGGAAATTAAATTGGAGTTATGATGTGTATAAGGTCATAAAAAAAATATTTGGCTTTAAGGTCGATCACTTATGAAAATGAAAAGTCAAAGAAAATGAAAATTCATTACAATCTTTCACAAACAATCTTGCAAATATCCATTGATCATTGCATATTTTTTCAGTGTTATAAGAAGCATTTGGTGTCATATGGTGCAATGGATTTTTTTTTTGGCATTCTAAGGTGCTTTTATTTTTGGCGATATAGGGCGTTTTTTAATTTTGGCGTATAAGGTGTTCTTTTTGTTTTTTGGAGATATATAATGCATATTGTTTCTTTTTTTTTGGTGATGTAAGGTGTAATTGCACTTACAACTCAACAATGTCTAAAATCATTAGCCTATTTAATGATTTTGACAAGTTAGAAGGTTCAAAGAACTATAAAGCATGGAGTTAGCACATTCAAAGCACTCTCATTTACAATGAATCATGGAAAGGAATTTGTAATGAAAAACCTACAAAACCAAATGATGTTGTTCCATTAGCAAGATGTGAGTTGAAAGATGAAAATGCCTTAACACTAATTCAAAGTACTGTTTCCGATGAAGTTTTTGTGGACATTGAAAATTGCAGTGATTCTTGGTAATCTTGAAAAACACTTAAAGATTTGTTTTGTTCACAAACTGAATCTAAAAGAAGTGATCTTCAATTAAAGTTATTACAACAAAAGTTAGTTGTTGGGGGAGATGTAATGGAATATATTTCAAGACTAAAAAATATGAAACAATAGATTTCAAAGGTGAGTTTTGCTAAAATTGAACATAGTTTGATGGTTACAATTTTGATCTTGGGTTTGCCATAATCATAGAAGAATTTCTTGGAAACATTACAGATTACAGATAAGTTGGAAAAAATAACTTTTCATAAACTTGGTGAGATATTAGTTATTCATAAAAATTTTGGTAAGAAACAACAATCATGAGAGTATGTTTTGGTTGCAAGCACAAGCAAGAGCACTATTGAAAAATGTATTTCTTCTACAAAAGTAAATGAGCATAAAGAAAATGAACATCAATATAATACATCTCAGTATTCAAATTGAGGTTGTGGTCAAGGCTGAGGAAGAGGTAGAGGAAGAGGAAAAGGCAGAGGTAATATGTCTTGGACTAAGAAAGATTCAAAACAAGAAGAACAACACCAATCACAATCAACTGGAAGAGGAAGAGGCGAGAAAACAATAACTTGTTTTCTTTGTAATAAGATTGGACACTACGCCTCCGATTATTGCATTCCTTATGAGAATTTAGGTAAATAGAAAGAATCTTCTTCAACACAATATGCAAATACATATGAAAATTAGAATTATGATTATGTTTTTACAACAAACAAAGTTCAAACAAGTTACTCTTTCAGAAATGATTTTGAGGATGTCTGGATCAATGATATTGGTGCAACTCAACATATGACATACATGAAAGATTTATTTTGGACTTATCAAGATTGTAATTTGAGTTCATTCTTTCTAGCAGATGACACTAATTGCATACCACAGGGAAAAGGTCGAGTAAAGGTGTCTTTACTAGGAATTGGGTAAAGTATAATCTCAAATGTTTGGTATGTTCCCTCTTTTAAGAAGACTTTGTTATCTTTGATTTTGATTTGCCAGTTAGTGCATCACATAGTAATTGAGGATGGAGTTATTAAAATCAACTCAATCAATGACAATTATAAAATAATGATTATAGGTTACGAGGATGGAAAACTTATTATAATGAAAGGCACAATCATTCCAAGAATGAAATATTTTGCAAGATTAGTAGAGATAGGCATTACACCTATTCGATTATGGCATGTTCATTTTGGACACTTGAATGTTGATAATCTTATTCAGCTTCAAAAAAAAGGAATGGTAAAGGGATTTCCCACATTTCGGAAGGAAAATGCAACATGCCAAGCTTGAATTTATGGAGAACATAGAAGATTATCATTTGCCACAAGAACTTGGAGGGAAACTAGGATGCTACAACTTGTTCACATTGATATTTGTGGATCTTTGGACAACCCACTCGATGGGAGAAGAAAGTGTTTTTTACTATTTAGTGATAACTTCAGTAGGATGGTTTGGGTGTATTTTTTAAGAGAAAAATTGGAGGCATTAAAATAGTTTCAATCATTTTAGAATTTGGTTGAAACTGCAACTAGGGAGAAAATCACCACTTTGTGTATAGACAATGGAGGTGAATTCACTTAATCATATATTGATGAACTAAGGTCTGTAACACTAGTCTCAAGCTAGGGTTTAATAGACGTAGTTACAACAATGACCAACATGGTTACCAAAGGGGGAGGGATTGGAACCCCCTCCTACAAGCAGGTGGTGGTGGACAGAGGGAAAGGCCCATGCGACATCGGTTTCAAGGAACCTTTGACAGGCACCTCGGGACCAGGATMAAAAAAGAATCATGAGGGAAACCAAGGAGAAAGTGATTGCGTAGGGGAAGATGCTAGAGAAGCCCAGAACGATACACAATAAATGGCAAACCCCGGTGGGGTAGATGGGTGCAACCCATGTAAACCTAAGAAAACATTGATCCCCAAAGTTATACTGGAAGACCCCCAAACACAACTCTTTTGGGATGAGATGAAGACACATGCATTGATATGCAAGTTCATGGGTCTGTGGCCCACAAAAAAAACATTACGCATTTGGATAAAATACCAATGGAAGCCGAGTGGAGAAGTTGAAATTCACCTGGGATAGAAAGGATTCTTTACAATAGTATTTATGAACCTGGAGGATAGATATAAAATATTTGAGGGGGGCCATATTTACACACCTCAACGGGGATATAAATGTGGCCATGGAAGGAAAACTTCTCCCCAAAGAAAGAAACATTCAAAAATTTCCCAGTCTGGCTGAGGCTTTACTCCTTATCGCTAGATTACGGGTTGCCATCCACTTTCAAAGAAATAGGGAATAAGTTGGGAAAATATGTCAAGACATCGAAAGAAACATTAAAAGGAAGATACCCATCCTATGCAAGGATCTTCATAGAAATGGATGTCTCGGGGGCGCTCCCAGAAGCCATAAGCTCGAAGTTTAGGGATGAGGAATGGACACAGAGCATAGACCACGAACATATCCTGTTTCAATGCAGAAGATGTCATGAACACAGACACCTACTAAGAGAATTCCCTCTCAATAAAAAACAAATATCGAAAAACACCAAACAACAGGAGGATGAGGATGGGTTTGTGAAGCCAAATCAAAAAAGCGGAGGAAACAAAAGACAAGGCAAGGCCCCAACAAGAAGCAACCCAGAAAACAGGATTAGAATAGAAGGAAGAGGCAATCCAAAACAAGGGCAATAAGGAGGAAAGGAAAATATAAAATCCAGGAAAATACGAAACAAATGAACAAGCAAATCATGAGAACCTAGAAAATCCAAGTGACAAGGGAGAAGAGGGAGGTAGCGCAAGTCCTATGGAAGGGGGAAACGAAGAGGCCAACGCCCCAATGTAGGAGGTAGACATAGATGATGAGATGACACCAAGCGAGGTAGGAACAAAAGACAAAGATCTCAGAGACATTGTGGAAAGGGAAGGAATAGATCTCTCGAACATACCAGAGAAATGGAAAAGGAAGGGAGTTCACAATGTTCCAGTGGAACAACTAGATCGCATTCAATATCTCTTCCTCCTAAGGGAGGAAGAAAAATCCAAAGGTACCAAGCGCTTTCATAGCAAGATAGGACACCTGGTAATCAAAACATGCGATGGAAAACCACAACACTCACCCAAGCAGGAAAGGCAAAAGAAAGGAAGAAATCAAACAAAGTATCCCTACAAGAACTGGGAGCCTTGCTGATAAAATTAGGTAATATTAAAAATCTCTTCTCCAACTCCCCCCCACATGTTTAAATGAATATTATAACTTGGAATATAAGATGCCTAAACAACCCAAGAAAGCAACAAATCCTTAAAAATAGACTGAGGAAGGGACAACCTGACCTCTGTTTCATTCAAGAGACAAACTGCACACTGGATAGAATGGAAATCATCAGTAAAAAACATTGGAGTAAGTACAAGATGTTGGTTGTCGAAACCCAACAAAAGGCGTGAGGCATTCTCACCTTGTGGAACTCACAATTGGTGAATCTACTTGTAGTAGAAGCCACGAGACATGCATTGTCTATTAACATGCAAAGCATAGGGAACATAATGGAAATTCTATGCACGAATATGTATGGTCCCCAGGTGTAGTCCCTTCCTTTCCTCGTGCAGTCCCTTCCTTTCCTGCCTGGTGGACATGTTTGTGTGATCGATCTAGCAATCAATCAAAAAATAAAATAGACTGAGTGTAGAAACAACATATATAAGCATCGGTGTCTAAATCCTTTCACTGCATCTCACATGTCTATCTCATCTGGGTTCATTCCATGCAACACATCTTGTGGTGTGTTTGCTCATTTTCATCATTTCGTCCACCTCTCCCCTCTTGAGATGTCTCTATCTATATATTTCCTCTCCTTGTCTCTAGCCTCTCGTTAAATGTTATAGCAGCATCAAGGCGCAAAACCTCAAAGAAATCGATTCAATCCATCCAATCAGAGAGAAACGTCATTGAATGACCATGTTAATAAAGAAGAAAATCCATTTAAGTGCCCATATGAGAAATGATGTCTTCACAAGCATACACTAGAATGTTGTCTGAATTCATCAAATCATTTATGGGGTTGAAGCCCACCCATATCAACAAAATAGTGGTGCCAAGAAAAATTCTTTGTAAAGGAAGGCAAGGTAAGGTAAAGGGTTCATAACATGCCATGCCTCCCCTAGTCTTACTTCCTGGCTTCATCAATGAGTTGGGTTGCACTCAATCTCGTAGGGTAAAGTGGTAAGTGGAAGTCTCACCAAGTTACATGCAAAAAAGTAAGATAGGCTGAGGCGTAGTGGTAAATAGCGAAGGTTAAAGTGCCCTCCCACCCCCATAAGAGATCTCTATGAAGTTCAGGTATGTAGTGATGCAGTTCCAATGATGAAATGATCCAAGATTGTTTTAGTGCCCAGTTTTCCTTCTGACATTCAAAGGTAATATTCTTGGTCTAAAACCCTAATTTAATATTATATCTAGGAGTAATTCATGAATCCTCCATAGTCAAGTTTTGACCCGATGATACAACCCAAGCACGTAAGATAACTAACTAAGTTTCGTAAGTGAGAAATTCAATTAAAGGGTGGTTGAATAACACAACACAGTTGGATAGATGCACATTAAGTAAAGGCAAATAGTATAAAAAAGAAAGTAAAGATCCATGTTTCCATAACAAACAGGTAGTCTGTTCCACACTTTATTTATTCTCTTTGTGAGTCTCGGTTATTGGTAGGTTGTAAACATAGGTAGGAATTGTCAAATGGGTCAAATGGGTTTTTTTAAAAAATTAGTAGGCCTAGCTCAAGCACAAGTGATTTGTTTTTCCACGAGGTCTGTTTCGTCTAAGTTGTTACTAATTTCCTATAACTCGGTAGGTTCTAATTGGTCTGCCCTTGCGAGTCCCTGGTTTGGCCTGCTGGCCACGAAATCCCAGGTCTCTATCTGTGGCAATGTGTGACAAATACAACAGAAAGAATGACAGTGGCAGTTAATTTGGCAGTGGTTGAATGTACAACGGTTGATTTCTGGTTCTATTTTTTTTTCTTGTAGCAGATTAATATTTTTTTTCTTTCAAAAATCTTCTCATATAGCAACAGAATAATATTTTTTTTTTTCCAACTGAATTTGTTTTTTTTAATGGCCAAGCCAAGGGTCGATTGGTGGTCAAGGACCAAATTAGAGAAACTCTAAGAAATGAAGGTTGGACAAAAGCTAGATCAACCAATGGCGAGGATTAGAAAAACAAGGCTTTGATACCAAATGTGGCGAACAATGTTGTCCACACATAAGTTATCCAAAATATATGGAATATAAAGTAATACATTTAGGATGAAATAATAATATATTGAGTAAATGTATAAGAATGGATGATATAGTTCATATGTTTACAAATGAGAATGAGGACTCATATATATACCCACATAGGGGTGCCATTTCATAAGAGACATGACCTTCCATCATGAAGGTGTCTCTTCATAACATATTTATTTATTGAGTATTGATTAGTATTGTTTAATCATTGTTTATTTATATTGATGTGTGTGTGTGTGTGTGTGTGTGTGTGTGTGTGTGTGTGTGTGTGTGTGTGTTCATAACACTTTGAACCAACCAGTTCTGTACAAATCTGTACAGGGTGACTAGGGACCCACTGATATGATTTTTTTTTAGAAAAAAACATAAATTAAGGGAGGATTAATAAAACCTAACCTTAGGGACTACTAAAAACTATTTAAAGAGGTCCCCCTTACATTCTCCTTTATCTTTCATTTTCATCCTTTTATTTAAATTTTTAACATTACCATTAATTGATTTAGGATGTTTGAGAGTGGTTCCAACCTCATTGGAATTCATATGGAGAAAGTAGAATTTTAGGTCCCATTCAAAATTCAACAAACTTAATAGTTTTCAGGATTCCAAGATTGGTAGGATTGCAAGTTACAACGTTTCCACTGGATTCTATCATGTATATGTTAAATTTGGTAGCGTCAACGATCATTCTCCAATGAGAGGCCATATGGGACACCCTGAGGCTAGCCAGGGAGATTTGGAGAATCAACCAGTCTTGTGAGGTATTGACAAAATCCAGGGGGAACATACAACCTCTGTGAGTCAAACCAAAAGTTAGGATGAACAAGATTCTATGTAAGTCTAATGCAAAAGTCAGGGGGAACATACAACATCTGTGAGCATAGACAACCTAGTGAAGAATTCAGGGGGAACGCACAACCTCTGCGAGCATAGACAGACTATTGAAAAATTCATGGGGAACGTACAATCTCTATGAACCTAGTCAAGCCTTGTGAGCCATGATAAAAATTCAAGGCATCTAGCAAAAGTTAGGTTGAATATAAAATTCCTATGAGCTAGAAACAAACGATATTCCTAATATTTCAAATGATATAAATGTATTGAGCTAGTGCGTTGGCTTGTGTAACATTATTCACCATGAAGAGAAATTTGAATTGCCTTGTAAAGAGTCGAGTTGTAACTAAAGTCTCAAGTCTAGTTCTATTTTTGAACTAAAGTGTAATGTTGAGTTGTAACTGAAGTCTCGAGTCTAGTTCTATCTTCGAACTAAAGTGTAATGTTGAGTTGTAACTGAAGTCTCAAATCTAGTTCTATCTTCAAACTAAACTGTAATGTTGAGTTGTAACTGAAGTCTCAAGTCTAGTTCTATTTTGAATTAAAGTGTCATGCTGAGTTAAGTCAAGCATGCTTTCACACCCCTATTTCGAGTCCTCTCTACTTCTCCTCCATTCCTTTATAAGGAGAGCTTGATCCCGTCTCCTCAACATAATTGCTATGCAGGGTAAAAGGTGAAGCATTAAAGGCTTCTATACAGAGGCACATATAGACACATCGTATTAGTGTTGTATAGAGGTACATATCAATGCTAAAGAAGCAGCCATAACAATGTTGTACAAAGGTACATATCAATGCTAAAGAGGCAACCATAACAGTGTTGTACAAAGGTACTTATCAGCGCTTAAGAGGCAACCATATCAGTGTTGTACAGAGGTACATATCAGTGCTAAATAGATAGCCATATCAGTGTCATAAATAAGCATATATAGGCAACATATAGAGGCGCATATCAGTCAGGGAGAGGCAGTTTCAACAACCCATATCAGAGATGATATATCTCAGTCTTTGAAAGCAACTAGGATACATTTATATCAGTCAGGTGTCTTAGGTCTCTGTCAGGTCAAAGTAAACTTGGCAAGCTCTTTAAGAGCAGAGTTTTCATGGTGGATGTTTGTAAGTGATCTTACATTATTAATGCAATAAAGGAATATCGTTTATTGGGGGTTTTCTCCCTGTACAAGGTTTCCCCAAACTAGTATGTGTTGTTGATGTGCATGCTTACGTATCTACAATATTATTTCTATTTAGTTATGATTCTATATTGTTTAACGTGACATAGGCACACAAGAAACATGCCATATGTTACAAAAGATACCCTCGACAATTATTAGCCAACCTATTTTTCCTTTGAATGTTTACCACAAAATATTTAGGTTCATTTCACCTCACTCAAATGATTCACTTTCATCCACTAACTCCATTGATGCATACATCAGGGCACCATGTCACCTGCAATCCACCCCTCTCATTGAGGCAACATGCTCTTGGTCATAAAATGCTTGTCAGAAAGAAAAGAAAAAATAGCGAAAACAAAGGGAATTCAAGGCTATCATCCATGTATTTCCATGTTACTCTTTAATCCTTTCCTTTCCTACTCCAATTTATATAGGTTTGATCTCATGTCACACAAACATTTCCGCAACGTGTCCTCCAACATTGGCCAATTTGATCATGATATAGCTGCAAATTGGGATCAAATTAAATACTCTTACATTGTTTTGCATGTTGAACATACAACATAGGAACTAAAAACCCTTGAAGGTAGCACAATCTAGTATTCTCAACTCATGGAATCTATCTGTTCATCCGGGAAGACGTCTCATTTTCCCATCTGATCCTCTATGAGATCAGGCTCACTCTGAGTCTCCATGCTCCCTCTCAGTCTATATAATCTTCAGATCCATCTGCTCCCTCTAATATGGCACATCAATGCTATATGGATTTTCATCCTGCAAAGTGTCATGGGACCATGCTAGTCTCTTCCAGGTTACTGCATTGATTATGGGTAGGCCTTTCTGGCTCTACTAACTCTTCCTAATAATTTTAAGAGTGATCAACTGCACTAGAGGGATTTGTTATGTTATATTTGGAGCCTTTTGTTCCTCATGTTTTATCTTCATATGAGATTTTGTGTATCTAGCAATAGTAGCTTCTTCTTCTTCTTCTTATTCTTCTATACATGTATGTATGTGGTCATGTATACAACTTGGATAGTTTGCTCCATGTCTCATCTAATATGTTTCCTCCTCCAGCTATCACTATAGCTCCCTCAGGGTTATCACATGTGACCTGCCTGGAACAAGAGAAATATGGGAGAAACAATAGACAAGAATAATAATATTTATAATAATAAAAAAAACAATAGTGAGAATGATAGTCACAATAGCTCCTTCAGAGCTATCACTTGTGGCCTACCTGAAACAAGGGTAAAAAGTAAGAAATACAATAATAAGGAATGAGAGAAACACTCTTCTCCTGGAAACAAAACAAGAAGTTTCTCCTAGAGGAGATGTTAGTTATATCTAGTAAATGATTACAATAAGAATTTATCTCAATAGTGCTCACATGCTATCAAGTATTCAATAATAAAACTTTTCAAAGATTTCTATCACAACTATAGTGTCTAGCAGTTATAAAACTTGATATGTGTAAATTTGAATCTTATCAATTTAATCAATCAAACTTGAAACCTTGAGTCTTGTCCTCAAGAATGAGTGTGTTGTTTTTCTTCCGAGTCTCCTTCACTCAAGATGACAAATATTTTCTTCAACCTTTCCTCTTTTCTAAGATAATATGTTTTCTTGACATAAAATTGGGTTAAAGAATAAACTCTATAATCTCAACTTTAATTAATCTAATACCTTGAATTTAATTTTGACCAATGATTAGTATGATAGTCATAACTTCAACAAATCAAAATACAACCTAGATGTTCATAAGATCACAATAATGCCATAACAAATAGAGGCATATCAAATTAATCAAACCTGTGGTGCATTGTTCCTCTGAATGTCTTGGATCTGAGATCCTTCTGGATCTACGATTGTTGTTTAGACAAAAGATCCTTTCTCTTGTAAGTAGCCTTTAGAATAATGATACAATTTGAACATATGTAACTACATACCTCTGACAGTTTTAGCAGGTAGTAGCACCATCTGAAAACAACCGCAAGCAATAACAATCCTTTAAAACTTCAAAGGTGCTTCAAATTGTAACTTAAAGTTAGCTTGATATTTTCTACGGTAAGGCGCACTAGGACAATAAAAATCAGTCCCAACACTTCACAAAAAACTTTCACTACAACTGGTACTTCAGCTGGTGTTGTCATTTCAACTGGTGTTGCAATTGGAATGAAGGAACTGACACAAAGGAACTAGAACTGCAACTACAACTTAGGGTTTTTTTTAGGAAACCCTAATTTTTCAAACTTCAAATTTCAAAATTATGATCCAGGGACTAGATGTGCCCTCCTAGGGCGAGCTCCTAGATGTGGTTACTTCCCCCATCGTCCTCCTTAAGCATGGAAAATGTCACACTTAGGGTTTATGCATAAAACTTAATTATGCAACAGTTGCAATACTAAAAACTAGATTTTGGAGAGGGTGCAATAAGGCTAGTCACTTATTATAAACTGTGAGTTGGTCTCTTTCATGCCTGCTCTGGTACCATGTTGAATTTTTATTTATACAGCTAGTAGTTACGATTCTTCTTTATTATTATAATCATTTAGCACATTAGTTGCATAAATAAGATCACTGAAAGAGAGGAAATCACAGAAACAATAGAGACACACAACTTATCTTGGGAAACCCTCATGGGGAAGAAAACCTAGAAAAACTTCCTCAATATAGATAAACTAGAAAGAAATTAGAAGATCCTCCTCTACTCCTTCACTAGGAAAGAGTAGCGCACTACTCAACCACGAGATACCAAGACATAGACCAAATCCCTTCTTGACGTCATCCCCAGTTGCAGTAGGTGCTCCTCCAAGACTTGTGCACTGGAGAGCTAGTTGGTGAGTGTACAAATGAGGCACCGACCTCCCTTATAAATATTGATCTGGCCAACCTAAAATTAGGTCTGGTCCGACCTGTCACTTTACTCTCTTAATTTACATTTAAGTGTCAAGGCACAAAAGGGCCGACTTTTAGAAAGGCACAATAGGGCCTAATTAATAAATATAATATAACAATATTATTTAACACTCTCTCTTAGGTAGAATATTCTTCGAAGTTACAATATTTCAACGCTTAACACAATTGCCACGCTTGAAAATTTAACACAATTTCCACCCTTGAAACTTTAACACAGTTTCCACCCTTCAAACTATCTTTCGGCAACAAGGGGTAGCCCTAACATGGGTCACCTTCATGAACATGATTCAAAACATCAGAAATGTAGATCCCCTTTTAGAGGATTGGAACCTTCTCATGTCTAGAACCATCTCTTTCCTTTCTTAAGAAGAAAAAAACATATTCCAAACTTTTATGCATTTATCTCCAACCAACAATTTAGTCACATTTCACAATAAATAGATGTTGAAATTTTAAAATAGGCCAATGGCACATTGCAAAGCGCACCACGAGCCAAGGTTCAACATCATCTCAAGAAGAACAATTTGAGCTTCCATTCTTGCATTTCACTTGCCAAAAAGTGATGTTAACATTAAACTTATGGGTTTCAACTAGCCTTGTAAATGGATCTCTTGGTTAGGTTATTACCATTTTCTATAACCCAATCTATAAGCTACGATAACTGCCAAGCTTTATGGTTTTGGACTTCAACAAATACATTGGGGCTTCGTGTGATCCAAAAAACCCTACTTATGTGCCAATTGTACCTATCAAAAGGGGGGGGGGTGCATACACAACTTCCCTTAAAATGACATGGGAATTAACCATACATAAATCACAAGGGATGACACTACCAAGGGAGTTGTTAGTAAATTCTAAGAACTACCTCTCCTCTATAGTAATCGTTCCCCTAAATCCATCCATAAGGTAACCGTTTTGCTTCCTTTCCAGTGGGGTAACCGAGGGTATGAAATTCGTAGCGAGACTATATAGAAATCTAGGGTACTGATCACTCCTCCTGCTATTGCTCCTACTCCTAGTATTCATAGAAGTAGTAACCATACATAGGGAGCAACGTAAGTAAGCGAGCCCGTACATAGGGATAAGCCCTAGAAATCTCGTAAAGGTAGAAAGAATAGAGAGAATATGTTCCCTATACCTCAAGGTAACCATACCGAATTCCCCAAGGTTTATCCACAATGCAGAAAGATATGTATATCCATAATCCCCCACCTGCCTGATGTACATTTTGTGCATAGACTATCCCTATCTTCTTTTCAGTATCCATGACTACATAGGTATCAGTAAGGTGACTACATAGGTATCTGGAGTACAGAACTAACGTAAACTACAGAGGTATCCATAGTAGGTTACTACATTTCTCTGTACAAATATCCTTGGTAGAATCCCACCAATGTGATTTCCCCCGAGAAATCTCGGAAAGTAAGGGATAACCTCATAAAACATTGCTTGAAAAGGGGAAAGAGTAATTCATTCTTTTTGTAACGGATACGTAATAAGGAAAACTAAGGGTTGTAGCCCCACAAGCCAACCATAAACCCTTTTTTTATGAGTGGGCATGGTATCCCCACCTAACAGCCAGAGAGAAATCCTTTCTCTTTCTCTATACCGACTCTAGGAATAGAGCCCGAGCCATCCAGAGAGATTTTGATCCCCCCGATCAATCCTGGTGTTTGAAGTCAATCCCCACGGTTACTCCAGATATTCTCCATACATAAGGTAGCGACAGTATGAACCTTATGCCATTCTATTCTATTTTTCCCACCAGAGAGTCAATTACCCCTTTAATTCACTGGTTATCCTATTCCTTGTAATCTGAAAATATTCCTTGAACAACTATTCCCGCCAACCAAATGGATATGTATATGGTAGGATGTTAATCCCCCAAAATGCCATTTTGTTCTATTTTCCCCTCCGTAAACAACATAACAACACAACGGATTCACGAGGTCGAAGAGAGATGAGTCAATCCCTCTCTTTGGGAAGAACCTAACCACATTGTTCTGTCTCTCTGGTTTGAGGGTCTTTAGACACTCGACCAAAGGGAGAGAGGAATAAAACTCGAGAATAAAGAAGAAGGAAGGAAATAAAATCCTTTCCCCACCAGCTAGAGCCTTCTAAACATGGGACCTTTATTGAGGAATAACCCCACCATAATCTCAAAAAAGGAAGGTTATCCCAACCCAAGGAAGGAAAGAGTAATTCATTCTTTTCCCACCAATCCCGTAATGGAGAAAGTGTCATAGCGTAGCAATCCTTTCCTGTATCGGGTAGAGTGAGTTAGTGGGTCTACTATCTCTACCCCTTCCCGGAAGGCTATGTCTTCTATATAAACCCTATTCTAGTAGGGGAGTTTGGAGTGTTATTCCCTACTAACATTAGTTCAAGTGAGGTGTGGGTAGCCTAGCAACATTAGTTCATGGGGATAGTTATTATCTACGTAATATTAGTTCATGGGGATAGTTATTACCTACGTAATATTAGTTCATGGGGATAGGTAACCTAGCAATAACTAGCTATCAATCAATAGTAGTAGTAGTAGTAGGGGATAGGTAACCTAGCAATAGTAGTGGGGAGTGGGTAGCCTAGAAATACTAGTTTAAGTAAGTAAGTAAGGTAAGGCGTAATGTATTGAAAGCCAGTAAGTAAAGTATTTAGGGAAGATAATAGGACGTTTAGTATTTCCACCCTTGTTCGATGCGGACAAGCGACTACGTTCCTTTGAGGGGCTTTCAATGTATCTAGCTATTCTATTTTACCTTGGACGTCTCTCTTTTTAGGCACTTTCTTTTGCCCCGTGAGTATAATGTCGGTAACTAGAGAGACAATAAAGAAGAAGAAATCCTTTGGGTCTTTACAAAGACTCTGATTCTATGACACCCCCCAGAGAAAGAAGTATATAAGTCTTTGTAAGACACTCTCCTCAATTGGATACACCTTCACTTGGTCATGAGCTCAGATCATTTCGATAACTAGAGTAAAGAGAAGACACCACTCTCTCAAAGTCTATCCCACATATATTTTAGCCCACTTAATATGGAAATAATAATTCACAGAAGGGAAGGGATGGAAATAATCACTGAACAAAGGGAAGGCATGGGAAGGGATAGTCTCATATCGAAGGAAAGAAACAGGCATATCACACACTAGTAATATCCATATTAAACTATCTTACTTATCTTACTATATGAACTATATGAGGTTATGGTTGAATCTAAGATATTGACCCTAGTATGGACCTTGACTTGGTTTGAACCCTGCCCTGCTTTGTTAGGGGATCTCCGCCCTTATTCATTGGTGGGATACGACCTTTACCTTGAGGTCTTGAAGACTACCCCCTCCTTGGTTGGATTCACTCTCACCCACCAGCCTTCCTTTCGCCGGTCATTTTATCTTTAAAACACATGAGGGGATTTCAAGCATACCTCACCCGACACGATTTAACACCTCATCTTTCATGCTTATCCTTATACTACCACAACTATACTGCATCTATCCAGGATATACAGGCTCTATACCGCATCTTTATATGGGAAGGGTTCTTGAACATATCGTATGGGATATTGAAACCATATAGCCCGCTCTCCTAATGTATGGTATCTTGAAACCATCTATCATACATGCTCTTTCCTAGAGCTATCTAGGTTGGTCGGGGACAACATCTTTACTGTTGCTTTCTCAACGAAGGCCTCTTTAACGCATCTAGCCTAGGTAAGGGATCTTCATTGCATATATACTGTACCTATTTATCCTAAGGGATCTTTACCACAACATCTTTGGTCAAAAAAACAAATATCTAGCTATTGACTTTACGACATGACAACCTTTAACATATCATAACAAACTTACCCTAGTATCTCTTACAGGACATCTAGCGTTATCTCTAAGCCTTAAAAAAACCCGTACCTTGCCCTTCATTTCTCTCCTACCCTACACGGATTTTTATTAAGAGGCCTTTACCTTAAGGCATGGTCACATTGATTAGCACCTACCCTCCTATCTACCCTACCCTACAAGGTCGGGTGAAAGACTCGCCTCCTTGAATAATAATTGTACTTACCCAGCTATGATTTCTTATACTTTGGGTTACTGCCCACATCTATCTATGCAAAGGCATATCTCCCATGTTATATATACCTCTTGACTCCTTGCCTTACCTCCTAAGAAGCACATCAGAAAATCTATACAGGAAATCATTATATGCGCACCCATATTAGATCTTCACTTGAGACGTATCAGGGACTTCACCTTCACTTGCATATTACTTACCCTCCAACATGGGATAATATCCAGGAAAGGTGCACCTACCTTACTAGGTGGGAGAATCTATTTCTACTAGTAGCTACCTTCGCAAATATAGCAATCTCTCTTACCCTTCTTTTCTCTCTTGTTGGCTATATTTCCTTTACAACATGATTGCCTTTACGGTAACGCCTGGTGGCATTACAAACATGATCTTTCCTCCCTCTATCTACTCTATCTTGAATGCTCATGATATTGGAAACTACGCTTTTCCCTCTACATACCGATGATGAAACATTATAAAATCTATAATGAATGAATGAATTTCTACATTAGAAATGAATAACGATCTTGTGACTTTCAGGCAGCATGAAACATTGAGTGAAACCTTTATCTACTTGATGTATCTTCACCAGACATATCCGTTTATCAAGCTGTCTCTAGCATAAGGATGTAGGACCCACTCACTCAACGCAGGAACGCAAGGAACTTACTACACTCACTGGATGCGAAAGAAATATTTATGAGTATACCCATCCCTAGAGTGGAGGCCCACACACAGAAAAATAAATAAAACCTACGTGACATAGGAACAAAAGACATTCACTACAGGGAATGGGAAGAAAGAGAATACGCATACCGCTCGATAGAGGCAATTAACTTTGGTCGACTACCGAATTAGGGAATAAAATAGGCTCCCTAAAATTCAAGGTCAAGGAGAAGGTCAAGGTCAGGAGAAGGTAATTGAGGGAAGAAAATATGCTTTCCTGAACTATCAACCTAACAAACTACTTAATGAAGTAGTTGGGATAAAATATACTTAGACTTTGAGAGAGTTGTGTTTTCTCTTTCTTATCTCTCTAGTTACTTTATTATATGTAATAACGTATATAATGAGGTCATAAATGCATAATTACATATATAAGAGATGCATTGTCGAAGGATTGACCTTACAACCCTATATTTATTACCCTCAAAGCATTCCCTAAAGCTCAAATCCCAGCTAATACCGAAGCTACAACTCAACTACTAACCCATAGATACAACCAAGGATTTTATGCTTAATGCACCCTCCTAGTAGCCTTCCTTAATATTACACATGCCTTATCGGACATAGCCTCCCTTCAATGTACACATGCCTTATCGGACCTTAGCCCTCCCTTTACCTTCATGAATATAGACCCACTTCATTTGGATAAGCTGGATGAACGGACTCGACTGAACCAACTACTTCATCAACTGATGCCTCAACGTCAATAACCAACACAGTGCAAGCCGAATACAGTGAGGGGGATGGATGGTTGTTGTTTCACTAACTGATTGATCCACCCACTAATTTCTCCCTTCCTGGCTGGCTTGAAGGGAGGGTTATTGGCCACTTCAGATCGGGAGACTTTATGAATCTCCCCGCCTATCCAAAAAAGCAGTGGATCAAGTGGCTTTAGGATGGGTATTTCAAACACTAAAGGGATCAATGACTTTCTGATTGGGAAACTATTTATAAGTTCTGCATGCGTACTTTGGTTCAATGCTTGGTTCACACCCTTTATTTCTTTTTTCAAATGCCACACAATAGTATCACCCACTAAGCAAGGAAGGAGTAAAAAACCACTCTAAGTCTAAGTTTGTAACGCCTCTGCTCAATCTTGTTTACCATTCATTCCTCGCTCTTTGATTGATTGATTGCTTTGATGCAAGGGATGCTACTTTTATGCTCTACACTTGGTGTCGAGTGCCCGCCCCTAGCGTAGAACCAACCATTTCAAAATTCACCAAGGTTGCTTTCTTTATCAGCAGATTGATATGGGAGGGATTCTCTAGGTCCATATCTCTCTCTACACCCCAAAAATGGATGGTGGTAAACTCCCCTGCTCACAAAACTAGTTCTTCGGCCACGATTCAAAGGAGTGCACACCATGAAGCACACATGAATCAAAGTGATCCACAACAGGGAAACGAACTTCAGTCTAGTAATGAGGCTAGGTTGGAGGTTGGCTTTGAACACGAGCCATAGTAGGTTTTCATATAGATAGAATACAAATGGAGGGAACTGCGTGGATGCAAGAGGAGGCATTTCGGTTCTAAACCATTGATTGCTAACCACTCTCTCTTTTGTTCATGGTTGGAGATTCACCATTATGCCTCAATAGAGTAGAAACAAAGAAGGGATTTACAAAGGCTCCTAAGGTTCATTTACCTGCTAGTACTTGGTCCTAATTTTGTAGCTTCCATCATAGAATGAAGAGAGAACATAACTCCAAAGCTAGTCGTCGTAAACTCAGAGGCTACCCCTCCACTTCGTGAAAATAGAGGAAGTCATTGTTTTTATGGAGTTATGTCTTTTGAGGTATCGGGCTAATGATAATGGATGTTGGGGCTTTCTATTAAGGTGATCCAAGTTGGGGGACCCTCTTATCGAACCAATCTATTCTTTTTTCTTGCTCAAATTTAGATATCCCGAGCCCCCCTCGGTTGGCCATCCAATGCAA
>ML777017.1:178368-194920 GCA_009831015.1 Picea engelmannii | reverse complement strand
CCAAAGTTGGAGTTTCTCCATTCTTGATTTACCTTCCTTGTGTCCTCATCATGAATTTCATGGGATGCATTTTCACTTTCAGGTGTCTTCTCTGTTATGAAATTTTTCAATACTTCCATGATCTCCCCTTTTAAACCCTCCATTATCTCTTGTAGTTCATCTTTTGTTACTATCTTCTTTTGGAAATCATTTATGTCCCTACACATTTCTTCACCTTCATCAAGATTCCAAGTAGGATTTTTTGGAGGCTTATTTGGTGTAGAAGTTCCCTTTTTGGGTGGCATGTTGTCCAAGTATCACTTTTGAACCTTGATTTTGATGTGGTTCTACTAGACAATATTTCTTCTGTTGTATCTCCCAAGTTTTGGCCCTTTTGGGTATGAAACTTTCTTTTATGTATTTCTATGATATTTCTTCTCTGCAATGCCACAGTTCTGATCAAAATTGGATATCCAATACTAAAACTCACACCAGAAATACTATAGACTATCCACAATCTAATGAAACAAGTCCCACTCAATTTGGATACTCTAGGAAGAAGTTATGATTGTTTTACCTGGAACACCTTCTTGAGACTAGTCAGTAGGACTAGTCAGATATCCTATCTTACACAAGGTGTATCTACAAATTTAAGATGACCTAGAAGTTGAAAATTTTACCACAGATACCTTACTAATTTTTGTAAATAGCCTCCCGATTTTAGGGTATGAAACATTACAAAAAAAAATTTATAGCAAAAATTCCACAATGACTCAGTTCAGGATGATTCCAGAACCCTATCTTGTACAGGATGTATCTCCAAAATTATAAGGCCTAAGGAGCTAAATTTTGAACCCAACGTACCTTGATCCATATACTAAATATCCTCCAAGCCGTTCCTTCTACAACATTGTAGAAAAAATGTTATATGGAAATTCCAAGGTGTCTCAGATGTAGCAACGAAACCCCAAGACCTTGAGCTCTGATACCATATGTTAAGAACCAAATATCAATATAGCATAGAAAAACCTTAGAAAAAGTACTCAATGCCTTGAAGAAGAGACAATTTTAGATAATAATCCTCTTCGATGGGGCAACCTCCTTTTACCCCACTTAAATGTTCAAGTACAAGATAATTCAAAATGAAAATGTCTCCTTGGTATACATAGGAGGCTAGGAGGTATAATTATAACTAATGGCCTAAAGCTGACATAAATAAAATAAAATTACTAATATAATATACCCCAATTAAGGGGTAATGAGACAATATTAGGGCTTACCACAAAAGAGGAGGAGATTTGATGAACAAATAGAATCTGATCCATGTGGAAGGTTTGGCTACTTAATCACCCCCCAACGATATGTTTCGAGTTCTGATAGATAATGAATGTTAGATTCTGACTCATATTTTAGGTAGGATTCAACGTAATTTCGTACGAATACTACCAGGATATAGGATCAAGGTCGAATTAAGTGCTTATGATTTAACCATAGGATGTATAATATATAGACTTAGCAACAAATCTTCAAATGATTGAATCACTTTTTGAACATCTGATAGGGATAGAGAATCATAGATTCAATGGACTCTCTTTCTCAGGGAAAAAAATGTAATATGAGAAAATTGGAGGGTCACAAATATGAAAATTTGTGCTTCTATTCGTATAATTTGTGGAAAATGTCGACCAATTCATAGACGAAAACGAGTTATGAAAATTTGTTCCAATCTGAGACATAAGCACAGGGGTAATCCTCTTTTATATCAATGAATAGATCTAGTGGTAAAATAGATTTCGATATGCATTTTTCAAAATGAACTCATAATGATTAATATGTAAAAAACTAAAAGAAGAATTGAATCACGTAGGAATGAACATCGAGTACTCAAAGGAGTTATTTATGTTCAAGCAAGTTGAAACAATACCATTGTGACTATTACAGATGTACAGGGACAAGTTTTGTGTTGGTCTTCTTCCAGTGCCTGTGGATTCAAAGGTACAAGGAGAGGTACACCATTTGCTACAGAAAATGTTATTTGTACATTAATGGATCGGTCTATGGAACGAGTCGAAGTTATGATAAGTGGCCTTGGTCGAGGGAGAGATACAACATTACGAACCATTCATAGAAGTGGCATATTATTAAGTTTTGTACGTGACGTAACCCTTATTCCACATAATGGATGCAGACCTCCCAAAAAGAGACGAGTGTAAGAATTGAATTAATTTCAAGAGAACGAAATGATTTTATGATCTGATCAAATAATCTTGGTATGATTCAAGATGAAATCTCAGTCTCTATTCAAACACTATGATGGAATTGCATCGAATCCAGAGCATACAGTGAGCATCTTCATTATGGCTATTTTTCTCTATCCCCACTCCGCAAATGTCGAGCCAATATAATAGGCATCGTAATGCGAAGAGTTTGAGTTGGAGAAGTAGAAGGAACATGTATCACATATGTGAAATTGGAAAACATAAAACATGAATATTCTGCGAGAATAGGTATTAAAGAATTAATACATGACATTTTGATGAATCTAAAAGAAATTGTACTTAGAAGTGATTCATACAGAATCCAAGAAGCTTCTATTTGTATTGTTGGACCCAGAAAAGTAACTTCTCAAAATATCATATTACCACCTTTTGTGAAAATAATTGATACTACACAACATATAGCTAGACTTACTAAATCAATTACTTATGATATAAGATTACAAATTGAAAAAAATTGTGGATATATTATACATAGTCGAAATAATGATCAGGATATAATTTTTCCTATAAATGTTGTTTTTATGCTTGTTTGCGATGCGAATTAAAGGTTGACCACAAGAGAGTTATTTACCCAAAATCATAGAGGTATAGAGGGTGTTGAGTTCCCTTTCTTGGGAAGAGCGGTGAGAACACAAGTATTTCTTCATAGTAATTCTATGTGATCCACTAAATGAAGTAATTACAACAGAGCGGACAAGATACGAGTATGAGTACCCAAATCCATATCAGAAAGGATTTGGCCTGATCAGAATGAAATAAATCCCCACAGTCTTTAACTATATAAGATACCTAAGATGGAGCTTAAAACAAAACCAGAAAGTGGGAAGACGAGCTTTGAAAATCCCCGATGATGAAAATAAAGCTCTTTATCTTGCATGAATCCACTCTCCAATAAGTACCTGCAGATAGCCTAGCAGATTCTCCTAATGCATGTGTAGCACATACGATTTCACGCTTTCAGTATGTATTGTAATATACCTATCTGGTAGTTAGTCAACCTATCCCTTTCACTAGTGCTATTTCATCTCTTTGTTCTGTCAATGCTTTTCGTCTACGTATTGGGGAAAGTGGGACATAACTGCATCGGTGACCTATGATGTGGGCTCACTAAAGATAATTGTAAAGATGTAGATAGTGGGCACATAATGGTAAGCTCATTGATTTCTCGTAATCACAAACACCTCAATGTAAGTTCATTTATTGGTGGAAAGAGCAGGAAATGGTTCTGGTTGGGTTGCTACTTCAACCTGTGTGAAAGGTTCTTACTTTCTGACTTGTGATTTGGGAAGTTCTAGTGATAGGAGTAGGGGGGATGGAAAATTTTGGTAACCTACGATGTATTTAGGGCTCAAATGTATGTGTAGATCAGCTGGGAAAATCATGGTTAAATTCAAAGTGATAGGTGCTTGCTTTCGGACTTTGAAGTTGGGCTAAAACCAAGCAAGGAAGGGCCACTCGCTTCACTCAACAAAATCTGGCCCGGGACCCTATTGAATAGTTTGGTCACTTCTTCAACCTATTATAAATGATGAAAATCCATCAATGTAAATGGAAATGGAAATCATGAAAAAATGAGTGACCATAATGACATATATAATAGATGCATCATATAAGGTCAGGTTATCACTTATTGACCTTCAGAAAGTTTGAGGGGAAGAAAAGAAAAGCGGGACCTGAGTTATCTATAAGGAAGGTAAGGTTCTCCCTTATGCTATGCTCACTCTTTGAGGTGAAGAAAATATATGTACGATAATCAACATCTATGGAGTTCTATCTGTTGGAATAACAACATTGTCGAAGGATTGACCTTGTCAATTCGTATCGGAAAAGTCAATGAATTGACGACGCTTTCCCTACTATCGGATTTGGTCGAAATGACCAAAATCGATCTCTCGAAATTGCATAATTACAAATATAATTAATCCCGGAATGATCTCTCTCATTCAGGCTTGGATCATGGAAATCAGAATGACATATCTCCTTCATGAACCGAGAGTGTAATTACATATATAATTCATGAACGCATAATTACATATATAATTCAAGACTGGATTGACCTTCTCAACTCGTATCGGATTGATTTCTTATTTTCTCAATTCTTCGATTATGTAATTACATATATAATAATATGAAATATCTCAAGAATGACTAACAGATATGAAAGGGTCATCGAATGAAATTGCTTGGTAAAGTCGAGGCACAGTCCCACCCCGGTATTCTGCGACAGGGACAACGGAAAAATAGGATGGAAACTTGTTGTCGGATGAAAATTCACCACTCAACCCATTCCCATAAAAACATTCTAGCTACATGAGGAAAAGAGAGTGGCTCGAAGTTCTACAATATTCCCTATGGTTGTTGATCGATTACTTATCAACCAGGGGAAGTGAATGGGAAGTTGTGTCTCAGAAACAAGCGAATATGGAAAGAATCTATTTCTTTATCGCTAATCCATCACCCGACTAACCTAACCTCAACTCTGTTTTAGTGAAATATAGTCGATCAATCATTTATTCATCCTACACCAATCGATGGGATAAAGCTCTATCTCCTAACCGATTTCACACAGAGGCAGATCAACTAACTAGCTCTCTTCTTGTCACTTAACCTTCCTTTCCCTCCCTATCCTTTCTTTCCTCTTCTCGTTCATTCGGCCTTCCTCTTCTTGACGGGTATGATGAGAGATGATTTGAAATTACTTTCTCACTTTCATCTCACCGACCTTGCTTTCTTGACACCTACCCACATTACGTTATTTCTCTCATTTCAATCACGATTTCCTCTTTTTCTCCCCATCTTTATGAATATGAATGTGTTCAACCTAGATATGATGGATTAAACAATGTAATCCTATGGAATCAGGTGTGATGTGTTTGATGTTGGTGCTGAGAATTCTAATTCTAATAATTATGGTGTTTCCCTTTCTTCACAATGGTATCATACTAAGTGGGGTGATGCTCGATCGGGAGAGATCCCCCATCAACTTGACTGGATCAAAGGAAGGACGAGGTATCAATCTAGTTTTATCTGGCTTGATCTGGTCTGGGCAAGGACGGGAAGGGAAGGAGACAGACAGTGAGGGGGAGGAGGGGTGAGTCACTTAACGTTCCTAAAATACGAAATGTCAAGTCATATGGCAAACATAATTACTTCTATAATGAGATATCTCTTTATATACAATATTCTACGATATCATGGTACGTAAGTAAAGAAAGAATAAATGCTTCCTTACTTATAAAGAAAAAATAAAGGTGCTTATAATATAAGAATTGAGTATAATAAAATGCCCCAATAAAAAAAATACCAGTAAGTAGCCAACTGGGTTGCTTTCTCATTGTTGCATGTCTGGGTTAACCGGCTCGGGCCGCGATATTATAGGTTCAATGATGCTCACTCGTCAACCCTCACAAGGGAAGACTACTACTTAACCAGGGTGCAACCCTTTTGCGGACCCCTCAGTTCGATCCCATTCTGAATTCATTTTATGGGGGACCTTATCCTTTTCATTTAAGGAGTGGAAGTACTTGCATTCTGATCTCCATTCATTCAAGTTGTGTCTTCATAGGCGCTTGGACATGGCTTATGATGGAGATATAAAAAAATAATATTGTAAGCGTCGGCTCCTTGCTCTAGGTTAGTTTCGGGATGTTGAAAAAATCATTTCGGAATTGACCTTGAACAAAGGAGGAAGACAGGGAGGAAGGAGGTCCCGCTACTCGTGCCTTTTTTTATGCGAAGGTAGGAACTTTCTATAAGAAAGCATAATGGTCTAAGCCTGCTTGACTGAGCTATGCGATTGAAGGGAATAAATCTAAATGAAGGTTATCCCTTTTCGGTCTACCCCTTCCTTGTGACAATGACACTATGCTTAGTTCAACCCTACACACACCAATTCTGTCAATGTCGATCGTAGTTGTCGTAACAGAATCAAACCCTGCCTGAGTTGTTCTCCCTCGAGGCCCCTTCCCTCACCCCCTTCAAAGGGAGGTAGGTGATATCCTCCCCATATCAGATGGATCAGAAGGGGGGCTCTTCCCGTGTCCAATCTCCTTACCCTCTCCTCAGATGTCTCGATCCCACCCACCACTATCCCTATTTCAGTAGTTATGCTTTTGGTGTGTCGCCCACTCCTCTTTCCTTCCCTGTGTGCACATTGGTATGCCCCGGCCTTGCCCTCACACCACAATAATGAGGTCTTTCTATCCATAAAGTATTCTTTATGTAGCTAGTCTTTAACTTCACACTATCCTTTAATTATGATTGTTTCTTTATCGTAACGGGATAGTCATAATCCTTATAAACCCAAGATCAGTAATTACATTACATATAGATATATAGTTATGTAAGTGAAGTATTGAAATGAATGATAGCTTTACCTTGTTGTAACAACGCAGTAATGATATATATATATATATATATATATATATATATATATATATATATATATATATATATATATAGTAACTTGAAATGATAGCTTTACCCACTGATACTGAGAGATCCGTAATGGGATATGTCGTGGTTTATTAACTCTGACCATTTAAGAGCTAAATAATAGGACCAATATGGATTTTATATTATATAGATAATTACGCTCATCGCGGGATAACAGGTAAGTTAGGTTTTTGTTGTTTCCTCTCCTTATAATATCCTTAAAGAAAGAATTAGACCAGTCCAAGTGGTTTCTTTATGGTAACAGGTCAGATGGAAAAGATGGATAATCATACTTAACTTAACTTAACTTAAATTCACCTTAATTATGTTGTATCAGAATCGTAGCGGATGTATGATCTGTAACGCAGTAATGACATATTTAGAGGGTGGGCGTGTAATGGGTCACTTTTCATGGATATACTGAGACTTGTAATGGGTAATTAAGACCCATCCATATTAGTAATTACCTATATATAGAGGGCGGATGTATCCATACATCTACAGCGGGTACTGATGGGGATTTTGGCTTTGAAAAGATTCATCACTCGCCTATCCTTTTATGCAAGTTGGGTCCCTAGCTTACCTTATTATCAATATATCTTACTATTAGCGTAGTATCCATTTCAAGTCCTTATATAAGTCTAGTCCTTTCCCTTAGTGATTGAAATATGAGAAAGAATGCTTATATCCCCTCTTTCTCTCTTTTGAAACCTAAACTCCCATCTATGCCCTGAAGGGATTGATAGGCTACGGGGTTCATTATTTATAAGGAGGTAATTCCTAAACAGGATGACTCGAGGGAGGAGAGTGAGAGCGTGGGGGGTAACTCATAGTCCTGGTCGTGCCTACACCTAATTGATTCATTCTGACCCCCACTATGCATGCATGTCAGACGGTAAGGAAGTGGTATGCCACCATTCAATGCAACATACACTGAATGGTCCCTCCCTCTCCAAGATTGAATGTTGGCTGGCTATCCCCACCTCCTTGACCTATCAATCACATAAATGAAATATGATCAATATAGAAAGGGTAGTGGACCATCCCATTTTTTCGGATGGATTGATTAATCTCGATACCCCTCCATCTCTCACCTTGACCTCTTCACCTAGACCCACTTACTTTTTTCATAGTCATTTTTCATTCTGCCTGAAGTGCCTCAGTTATACCCAACTAGAGTTGCCTCATCAATGATTCGTTTCACTTAGGGGGTGGTCCGACCACTGCCAGAAGGGCCTCACAGAATGGTTGTAGCTCATAAATAGAAGGGCATCTGCCCAAAAGGGCCTCACAAAAGGATACTTGACCATAGGGTCGACTAGGATTAAATAAAGGGGGAGGAAAAGAAAGGGAGGAAAAGAGAAGTTCAAAGCTCCTCCCTTTACCTACGAACTCTATCGATCCCAGATGGGGAAAATCCCTTATATAAATAACCCTAACTTGATGAACCACCATCCTGCATCCATGTCCTTTCACCCTCGGTAATGTAAGCTCAGGAAAGTGGGTGAGAAAGGTAGGGACAACCAACCTTCCTCTCTTTTCTACTTCCCCCCTATTAGAATGAGAAAGAAACCCTATTATGATTTACCCAAGGTTTGGAATGTTGTAATAATTTTAGGGGGCTTGGAAGGAAAGAAAGTGCCCGGTAGTTAGGCTTGCCAAAGAGAGAGATTGCTAATGGTCGTAATCTTAGAGAGAGAACCCAACCATATGTTTGAAAATCTCACACTTTAGTGAAAATATCTCTTTCTATTCCAGTAAGCTAACGATCCATTTCAAGTTCTTTTAGTAGTCAACTTGGCTCTCGGGAAGCCAACTGACTAGGCGGAGCTTGCATTCATTTCACTGGAATCCGGAAAGAAGGAAGAATCATTATGGATGATCAAGAATTATTTCCCTTTGCCCATCGAAGCACTCTCTTTCCCATCCTGCCTCCTCTATCCATCCTCTTATGGATACGATACATTCTCTTCTCTTTACCTGCTTCACTCTGGAAATTACATATAAGGGAAAGGCCTCTTATATTCCCCACGGTTCCTCTTCCTCTTCATTGGTAGGTATTCTTCCTCACGGAAGGTCGGACTCTCTCTTCCTCACAGTTCCCCTTCTTTCCTCAGAGGCTCCTCCTTCTTTCCTTCCCCACCTACCCTAGATAGTCCTCACGGTTAGAGATCTATTAAACTCAAGTGCTCATCAGTAAGAGTGTTGGCATAGGGGCAGACCCAAGGTTCACTCCAAGAGTGCACCAACAAGCCCTAGCTACTGGCCCTTTTGGCAGCACCTGCAAAGCATATGCAGTCTCACCCGAAGAAACTAAGAGTGGGGTTGTAGGACAAGAATGTCTACAACCAGGGGAATATCAAGTGGATCTATCACAACAACAATACAACATTCATATATCACTTATCAATTAGGTCTATCCTGTGCATCTATAGATCTGATCTAACATAAGACTACGAATAAAAATATAACAATGACAAAGATCCAGACATCAATCACACATACGACATAAAATATACATGGTTCATCCTCTCTCTAGGGCTACATCCATAGAACTGTTCTTACGGTTTATTAAGGTAAAGCATACAGTTCTTATTTGCACTCTCAGCTAGCAGATCTTTTTTCTTCTCTCTCTTTCTCTCTTCTTCCTACACACCTAGCTGCAGGACTTGACCTTCGCACACAGCTGAAGATCTCCCAATACAATCGTCTCCCTCCACAATAGAGCTATAACAACAATATCATACCAATACTCAATGACCAACTCGACCCAGGTCCTCTTGACCTTTATTTTTACATTACAATCCCTCATCGACAACCTTAGGTAAAAACCTAGGTGCCAAAACCCTAGATGCCAAAACCCTATATACCAAAACCCTAGGTCAACTTGACCAACTTTTTTTGGGATTTGCCAGCCTGTCTTTCCTTCTTCATCGCACAATTCTCCAAAGAATCCAATGATGGCTTTCTCTGCTTGCTGATTTTTCCTCGATCCTTCTTCCTTGCTGATCTATCATCCTTGATCTCCTCATCCAATGACTTGCTTTTCCTCACTTCGCTCCATCTTTCCTTCTCTTTTGCTCACTTCAACTCAATGATAGTTATTGTGTCTCTCACAGAGCTCTCTTTTTACCTTTCCTTCCTTGTTCTTCTCTTCCTTCCATAACCAAGGGCCAACAAGCCCCCAACACTCACCTATGACTCATCTCAAGGCACTTCAGATCCGATCCTCTTTTTTTACTTTGACTTTGGACTACGAAGTGTAGCCCTTGCTTTCTTCTTTATGCCTCCTTTTCATCCTTGTGCAGACTGTCTTTTTTGTGTTTGGTACCCAGTTTCAAATACACATGGTACCTGGACCCTTTTCCTCATTCTTTTACTGAGAGCTACGAGGCAGCTGGTTATCATAGTACAACTTCAGCCTACTCCTATTCACCAATCCTTCCTTCCAGTCTCCCTTCAATGTCTTCAGCTACGCAACTCCTCCTTCTGTAACATAGGCAATCTCATATGGTCCGATCCAATGCATTTCTAACTTCCCAAGGTGTTTGAAAAACTTATTGTCATACACCAGTACTAAATCACCTTGCTTTAATGTCTTCTTCTTGATGTGCCTGTCATGATAGGCCTTTTCTCGCTGCTTCTGAACTTGTTGATGGAATCCTGCAATGAATCTGTCTTGTTCCAGTTCAACCAGCTATTCAAGCCTCTTGCGAGCAACGTCAATATCATCCATGTCTGTAAATGCATCAATTCTTAGGCTTGATACTAAGTATTCCATCGAGACAACCACTTCAAGACCATAAACCAACCTTGAAGGGGGTCTTCATTGTTAATTTCTTCCAAGTGGTTCTATAAGCCCAGAGTATTTTCGATACTCTTAAATCTCAGTCATCCCTGTTCACGCTGCATATCTTTGTCAATGTTGTCTCCAAGATCTTGTTGAATGCTTCAAGCGTTTCATTTGCTTGTGGATGGTAAGGTGTACTGTTCTGATGGTGGACTGCAAATTCTTTAGTCAGGGCTTCAACTATCTTATTGATGAAGTGTGTAACTTGATCACTCATAAGGATCTTAGGGTATCCAAACCTGGTTATTATGTCATCAAATATAAAAGGCGCAGTTGTAGTTACACGACAATCCTTGATTGCTTTGGCTTCGACCCATCTAGTTAAGTATTCTGTCACAGTAATAATGTACCTTGCTCCTGTGCACTTTCTTGGTGGGTTTATAGGTCCCACAAAGTCAATGGCCCACTTTTCAAATGCTTGTAGGGTCATTTGTGGTGCTAATGGAATTTCATCTCTCTGGGATGGTTTTCCAATTCTCTGGCATACATCACATGATCTGGCATACTCTTTAGCATCTATGTGTAACGTAGGCCACCAAAGGCCAACTTGCAGAACCTTCTGCGTAGTTTCTTTCCCTGCGTAATGTCCTCATGCAATGCCTTCATGAGCTTCTGTGAGGATTAGTGGTTGCTTTGTCTCCATAACACACCTCCTTAATATTTCATCCAGTCCCATTTTGTACAGTTGTCCAACTATAAGTGAAAAGTTAGCAGCACACACCACTAGTTGTTTCTTCTGAGGAATTGCATACTCACTTGGAGCCATTCCTATTGACAGGAACTGGACTATGTCTACAAAGTGGTCATCAATCTTTCTAATGGTGAGCATCCGGTAATGCATCCTCCAAACTGGTAGGTTCTTTTCCATGTTCCAACCTTGATAAGTGGTCTAGGCACTTGTTCATTCTTCCTGGCTTAACTATGATCTCAAAATCATATTCTTGAAACAACATAAGCCATCTGCATATTCACCCCCCCAACACTATCTTGTTGACTAGGTATTTCAACAGAGAGTGATCAGTAAACATTTTAAAGTGTCCTCCCAACAAGTAGTGGCAGAATTTTTGCAGTGCATACACCATGGCTAGTCCCTCTCTCTTTGTAGTGGTGTAATTAACTTCAGTTGTGGATAGCTTCCTATTGAAAAATGTTAATGGATGATCAATGTCCCCTTCTCTAGGTTGTGCCAGTACTGCTCCTATAGAAGATGCATCTACATGCACATGGAATTCTTTGCTCCAATCTGGAAAAACCAAAATGGGTGTTGTAACCATCTTCTGTTTCAATGTGTCGAAGCTCTGTTGACATTCATCTGTCCACTCATACTAGCAGTCCTTCTTCAACATCTCCTCCATTGGTGTTGTAATTTGGGCATATCCTTTGATAAATTTCCTGTAATATCCAGTATGGCCCAGTGCAGTGCACAGTTGTTTGACTGAAGTAGGAGTTGACAAATCAACTATAATTGCAATTTTAGATGGGTCAACCAGAAATCCCTGCTTGCATACAATATGACCTAATAGCACTCCAAATGGTGAGAAGAAGATGCATTTCTTCAGATTGAAAGTAATTTGACACTACTTGCATTTGTCCAACATTAGGCTTATACATTCAATATGATTTTTCAACAAACTAAAAACAGTCCAGTCATCAATGTATGCTTCTAAAAATTTATGCAAAAATTCTTTGAACGCTTCGACCACCACCCTGGAAAAGATGGTTGGGGCATTCTTAAATCCAAATGGCATTATTATATATTGGTAGGATCCCCACTCTATGGAAAATGTAGTCTTATGATGATCCTCCTTGGAAATGCGAATCTAATGGTATCCCAAAAATCCGTCTGTAAAAGAATATACTTCCTGGCCTCCCAGGTTATCCAACACTTCATCTGTGAATGGTGTAGGGAAAGGGTCATGTAGACATGCATCATTCAACTTTCTGAGGTCCACATACATCTTGATTTATCCTGTCTTCTTGTCTTGTACCACCATAGGGCTAATCCACTCCGACTCTTTGATAGGCTCAATAACCCTTGCTTCCAGCATTCTGTCGAGCTCGATCTTCACTTTTTTCTTGTATTTCAGGTTCAGTCTATAAGGTCTTTGCTTCACTGTCTTCGCATCTGGTTTCAAAGGTATTCTGATCTCACCCATAGGCCCTTTGATTCCCTTCATATCATTGAACTTGGTTGGGAACAACTCCTGATATTCATGCAATAACTCTGTAATTTTGTCAATGGTAGCAACATCCCAATAATCTCCAACATTGGAAAGATTCAGTGTCTCCTCTGTCCCAATATTGACTTTATTTATTTTGATCGGTTTTCCTATGAATGGAAGCTCAACTCCTGGTCCTTCCACATTTATGTGGACTTCTATCTCAACGATGTTTACCTTCCTCAAATCATCATCTTCATCAACATTAATGTTGTAACATCCTTGCAATTTATGGAATGGCGCGGTCCATTCATCCTCTTCTTGGTCCAAAGGGAGGCCAGATGCCTCCTTAAATACTTTCTGTCTCACAATATTTAATGTTTGGTCTACTAAAGGAAATTCACTTTCAAATAAAAAGGTGGTTACAAAATTCTGGATCATACCTTCCCAATCTAAAGTGACGAGGCACAACTCTTCTTGAAGGTACCAATTGATAGGGATCATGTCCAGTGTGTTAATGAATCTGTGCACCCATTGTTCTCGAGGAATGTCACTCTAGGCCTCTTTGCAGCTTCACTCATGGTCCTTTGGGAAACTTCGACCTGTGTACCTCACTTCGTAGCGTCCTACTTGTGTTGAGAACCACGTTGTCATCAAAGTTCCACATTGTGTCCAGTTTGTGATGTTTCCTTTGTGCGTTGCCCAACATCTTGTTGGTGTGGTTTTTATGGCCTCATCCATTGCCAACAACCTCTGTTGTGTTGGTACACTTGTCTCAAACTCTGATAAGAAGTTTTTTAAAGGGTTCAACCCATCAAATGTGGATAAGTTAATCACTGTTGTGCCAATCCAGTAAACCTCTCTAGTTAGTCTAGCACATCTTCTAGTAGAGACTTCAAGGGGCTCAGTGCTCCTGAGGCCAAATATTCATGAAACAGAGGACAGTTTTCTTTATAATGACTTTGGATATGCATCTTACACACTATATATCTTCTCTTTTGTCCTTCCCCTTGTCCTTCTTCATATCCTCAACCTGCAAAGACAAACTAGTCAGCTGGCTCAAGATATGGCTCATGCCTAAGCTAGATTCTCCCATAGGTGTTGATTCAAGCCTCATGGCGATCTCCAAATCTTCTGCCTGTGATGAAATATTCTATTGCATCAGGGGAACTCTGATGTGTGGTAAAAGAGAAACGATGAACCATTCTTTGTTCTACTCATCTGGAATCTTAAAATTCAATCATCCTGTTAGGGTCTTGAATATATGATCAAACTCCCAAACAGGTTCGTCTTCCTTTTGTTTGATCTCCTTCAGCTCAGTAATACACTATGAGTCTAACTTAGGTTTTTTAAACTCTACAACCAGTGTGTTCTTGATATCATTTAGTGGCTTAGGCTGCGCAAGTCCTTGGACAAGCTTCATGTACCAGCTCAGTGCGTGATCCCTCAACGTAGTGCTAAACTAGTTTCTTTTAACAACTTCATCGGTAATATTTTTAATGTCCCATATGGCCTTGCATGGGAACTAGTGTTGATTAGAATCTTCATATCCATATCCTTTAAAGATAGGGAGCCTCATTTCGTCTATCATAGAGCTACCTAGGTTTCTTGTCTAAGTAGATGTTGAACTACCAGTAATAGTAGCCTGCGGACTCTGGTGATTCATAATATTCTGATTACTTAGCGTTTCTAAAATAACAGAAGGATTGATATTGCTTACTTCATTGGTCTGCATCGTTCTTGATGTTTCTGGATCATTCTGACAAATTTCTTCAGCTTCCTCTTCCTCTACTCTGGTGGGTTCTGAATGTTCTTCGTTTGTCAGATCTGCCTCTTCTCCACTGTATAAACCCTCGTCTCTGTAGTTTTGCTTGAATGGGTTCTTAAGGTGAACACCTAGAAATAGTTTCCCACTACACATATGTCCAGCTTCTATGTCGCTGTCGTTGTCCGAATTCTTGAACATTAGCCTTTTCGGATCCAACCAATCTACTGTATCTTCAACACGTTCTTTTCATGCAACAACATCTTGATTATTATCTTTAGAAATTGTAAAAATTTTCCTATGGGTCCTTTGAAGAAGTATCTCTTGGCCTGGCTATATAATTTTGTTCTGTCAATAGAAAATTCGGTGATATACCCTCCAGTGGTACTATCGAACCAGTGATCTACAGCCCTTGATACAACATTTTCGACTCTCTTAACCTTCTTAATCAACTCCGACGTTCAGATCACAAGAGGTCTAGATATGATCTCGAACTGGGTATTGAATAACCTAGCTAACCACTTGTATAGCTCTTGATGGATTCCTCCAAAGAATATCTCTTGAATATTAGTGAAGATGTGTCTCTGTAGCTAACCTTCAGTATTTAGCTTAGGGTTCTTGTTTTGGGCTTCAGTGAAGTCCCTTTCTTGATCCTCTATCCACTTATGAATCTCTGTCTTCGATGAGAACCACCTTGACATTCCCTTACATAGATTCTTATCCTGGAAACGGAACCATTTGTTGGCACAGGGGTAGATCAGAGGTTCACTCCAAGAGAGCACCAACAAGCCCTAGCTACTGGCCCTTTCAGCTGCAAAGCATATGCAGTCACGCCCAAAGCATCTAAGAGGGGGGTTGCAGGACATGGATGTCTACAACTAGGGGAATATCAAGTGGATCTATCACAACAAAAATACAACATTCATATGTCACTTATCAGCTAGGTCTATCCTGTGCATCTATAGATATGATCTAACATAAAACTGCAAATAACAGTATAACAAAGATAGAGATCCTGACATCAATCACACATACGACACAAAATATATGTGGTTCACCCTCTCTATAGGGCCACATCCATATAAATGTTCTTATGATTTATTAAGGTAAAGCATACAGTTCTTATCTGTGCTCTTAACTAGCAGATCTTCTTTCGTCTCTCTCTTTCTCTCCCCTTCCTGTGCACCTAGCTGCAGGACTTGACCTTCGCACACTGCTGAAGATCTCCCAATACACTCCTCTACCTCCACAATAGATCTATAACAACAATATCATACCAATACTCAATTACCAACCCGACCCATGTCGTCATGACCTTTATTTATACATTACAATCCCTCACCGACAACCTTAGATCGAAACCTAGGTGCCAAAACCCTAGGTGTCTAAAAACCTAGGTCTACTTGAACTGCTTTTTCCGAGCTTTACCATCATGTCTTTCCTTCTTCATCACGCAATGCTCCAAAGAATCCAATGATGTATTTCTCTACTTGCTGAGTTGTCCACGATCCTTCTTCCTTGTTGATCTTTCATGCCTGATCTCCTCGTCCAATGGATTTCTTTTTCATACTTCACTCCATCTTTCCTTCTCTTTTGCTCACTTCGACTCAATGACAGTTACTATGTCTCCTGCGAAGCTTGATTTTTACCTTTCCTTCCTTGTTCTTCACTTCCTTCCATAACCAAGGGCCAACAAAGAGAATGATTGTTTTGATTTATGCTAAATCGGCGCATCTCTGCAACCTTCCTTCTCTTTCTATATCTATCTTGGCATCAATTGAATCACTTTAAGGGATATACTTTTGATCTAAAAATGAAGAAGACTTGAAAAACTTGAAAACTTATTGCAAGTGAAATGTTATGTGTTTAAAGCAAAAGGATCAGTTTGCAACACATAAAATAAAGGATTACTTATGCAAATTATACATGGACAACAACATAAACATTGAACATAAACACATATGCACAACAATTGATAAAGGAGTTCACCCCTCTTATGGGCTACATCTCCTGGTCCATCTTCCAATGGATCATTATTATTAATTGCTCAAAAAGTGCTCAAAAACATGTCTTACAATGCTCAAAC
>ML777017.1:159466-171449 GCA_009831015.1 Picea engelmannii | reverse complement strand
GATACTTGAGAAAGACCCACCGCCAAGCTACAGTCTACATATCTTCCCTTATTATGAGCTAGGAATATTATTGAATTCACTTTGAGTGGAAATCCCTAACTTCCTGATCGAACATGCCATAAAACACTTACTTTTACTTATACCATAGGAAGCGTTAGATAGTTAGGGCGATAAATGTGTCTCCTCCAGAGTCCGGGCTCCTCTATCTCCCTTACCAGTTGGAAGGGCCAGGAGATCATACAAGGGTGACATGCTAATATGCTTAAGGGTGAAGAGATAGTGAAAGGGTGCCATCCTAGGTATATTCTATTTCTTACCGATTGGAATGCAAAATACTCTTCCCTCTATTACCCGCCCAAACAAAGCTTGACTAAAGGAAAATGATCTAGAGATACTAACCTCATACCTAAATGGGACACATCCAAAATATTTATATGCAAATACATCCAGAGGAATATCTATCCTTACAGAGGATATGCTATGCTTAGATAGGAAATCCCTAGCTTGGCTTTCTCTAAAGCATGCATATTCATAATTATGAGAGATCTCACCCAATCTCTCACTTCCTCACCAACGTAATGTACTTACTTTACCACTGCGAGGCTATATCCTAGGAAAAGGTTATATAACCCGTGCATGTAGCACGTAGGTGCTCACCATGATTTGTACCGCAAAGCTTTACCTGTCCTTGAATAAATATCAAGACCCGCCTAAACAAAGTCATTCTTTAATCTCTGAGTACCGCCTTTGCCTCTTACTACCCTACCTCACCATTAACTAAGGACCTCTAAGCTACCTACCCTACCTAATCCCATCCCCTTACTCTTCACTTCCCTACCTCACATCCATCCTTCCTCCCTCTAACGCTATCTTACCCAACTAAGCAGGAAGTACCTGCCCCTTCCTACTATTTACCACCCAAAAAAATATTGACTTAAGGGGAATGATAATGACATTCTTACCTCAGATACCTAATGGGGATACAACCAGAACACTATACAGGATAGTCACTTACCTACTTTCCCATACTTACCAACCCTGCTACTCAAGGGTCAGGGGGCTCACTTAGCTCTAACTCCTAGCCCCCAAGACTTATAATGTATTCACTCAGATGATGCCAAGCATGATTTTACTCAGAAAAATGTTGCATATATCCCGTGATGGATCACTTCTGACAAGGAATGAGAGATTGATTCAAAGCCATCTTACCATCTACTGCTACTCCTCCACCTTATGCCACTGTTAAGGAATAGCAAAGTTACCCACCGCCTAAGGTAAGGATACAACTAAGCGATAGAGATTAGAGCACCTTACAATACAACTATTTAAAAGGATTAGAACACCTAAAGGAAGGACACTCAATCGCCTTCGGTTACATCTAGTGCTTTCACTATGCCTTTACACTGCCTATACAGACTTTGGTTATATGCTAGAGACAAGCTTCTACACGTGGATGTAGCACACATACACATGCTAGCTAGCTAGTCTAGAGAGCTCTTCATCATTGGTATTACACTTAGGAACCTACTTGGGTTGGTATTGCACTTGGGAACCTGCCTTGCCTAGACCGAGTAGGTTCGGTATAACATTCCTTATAACTAACATGCCTGAAGCTTCCTTATCGAAATGTGTTTCCTTCCCAGAAAACAAATTCCTTGCCTCTCACATAGATGAACCTCAATCTTTGCTTCCAACATAGATGAACCTCAATATCCTCCTTTCCCGAACACACTATTTTTTGACTATTGGGATACTAGCGCTTGACTAGCTTCTGAGAGGTTTAATGGACTGCCCAAACAACCCTGCCCTGCCAATAAGGAATTGGAAAGAACTACTCAGTAAGGTTAAAGAAAATCCTATTGGTAATAGCCTAGCCGAACCAACAAGTAGATCTTTGGGTAACGACTGCACCAGTAAGAAGATCTTCAGCTCACCACAAGTTTCCCCATCCATGAAAATTAGAAGACAAGATTTTCTAGAAAGGAAATCCTTTATTAAGAAATAAAGGGTAGAGCCATGCAAAGGAAATGATCTATTCTTTTTTACTACCTTACCGTGGATCGGGTTAAAGGTTTCTCCTAAGAAAAAGAGATCAATTTTCTAAAGCCTAAAAAAGAAGACTTCGAGCTTCGGCCTATCCTTGGTGAAACCTGACTAACTGGGGAAAACCTGACTAACCGGGCTTAGTGATGGTGGTTATCAGGCTTAACACAAGGATATTGATTAAAGTCAGTTATAAGTTTGGCTATCAGGCTAAAGGCAGTTTCCTTTGTGGCATGCCGAGAACAGAAGCGATGGTCCAGGATCAGGGTCGTTCGTCACAGACCGGTCGAGGATTCCTAGTAAGTAATCGTGTTCCCCCAACGCTCGATCAGAGATAAACTACCATGCACATAGATCCCCATTGCGAAAGGCTCTATGTGGTTGGTTCTTCGTTCACCGAACTTGGAGAGAGGACAATGCACTTTTCCAGCCATGAATGATCCTTACAATGATGTCCCCCCCAGCCCAGAGGGAGAGAGTGGTTCACCATTGTTAGAGTACTCAGTTTTTCAAGTGGAAGCAAAGAGGAAGTGATGGCCCTCCCATACTTCCTTCTCTCCATTCGTCTATGAGTTAGTTTAGTTCAATTCGGTTCAATGCAGTGCAATTCACCACTATAGTATAGGGAGCGTGTCATTTTTTTCACCTGCCTGGTTCGTTGTTTGTCGATTAGCCACACACACACAAATCAAGGCTCATCATGCCAACAATGAATGAATTTGACTCAGCTGCATTACCTATTCATCGTGGCATGAAGTTGACTTAGTTGACTCATCTGCATTACTAAGCATCGGGTTCATGCTCGTACTCCCTCCCATTTGAGCACCTATGAGTAGATAAAGTGAAAAAGAGGACCATTTTATTTACGGACGACATGGCGACAATCTTAATATTTTCTCAGGAGTTGCGGGAAGATATGACTCTCGCCTTATTAGTCGGTCTACCTACGATGATCCAATTGTGTGTGACTGTCGGTTCACTCCAATACTGCACCAACCATATACTTAATATGGTCCTGCGCCGGTCAACTCCAATACTATGTTGGCCTCTTGAAATCGTTCGTAAGGAAGGAGAAACCCTTTCAATCAAATGGTCCTAAAAGAGAAAACAAACCTTAGTGAGCCTTTGAGGTAACAACCTTTAGTTCAGTGAGGGTCCTACACCTTACATAAATAAAGTTGTAAGGTTGGGTCTTGAATGGTCTTGATTGAGGTCAGGGTCAACCCTTCCTTCATACAGGCAAGCTTTGAGGGGAATAAATATAGGGCCAACCCAAAATACCTTGACCGTATCAAATTTGAGGGAAGATTTTTCTCTTAGAGAAGACATGACTTCATAGAATCAAGAAAAGTTGGTCGTAAATTTAGTATTTCATTAAAAAGCACTACAATTTCTTGCTTGCGCTTGCCCACTACGCTTGACAGTTCAATCGAACATATGTTTCTCGTTCTTGTACCCACTGTATGTACCTCCCCTGCAATGTTTTCCTAAGTTGGGGTGCCTAGTTTCTGGATCTGTGCATCCCATGCTATAGCTATCTTTTTTGTTTCCCGCCTGCTTTATACTTGACTGATGATGCATCTGGCTCTTCAGGGTGAGAAAGGTGGAATCTATTTTTTAATGATAGACCTATATCTATATCTATTTGGTAACAATGTCGCTATAGCTGTTATGGAAAATAGTAGTTTTACCGATGCTTCAATTGTGAGCTATTTATAGTGAAGGTGTTTCACCTGACCCAATTTATGACCTTACGAACACACCACCTGCACTCGACTTTCATGTTGCGTTTGACTGGTCAAATCAAATCCGATATCTTCATACCACTAGAAAAGTGCTCCCTCCAACCAATGTGCTTCGTCATGCCTGATATTCCAAGGCTTAGAGGGAATCGGTTCACTAATGAATTTTGATGCACCTGCAACTAACATGTTGCTTTGAAACTAGTTGTTACCGTTACCAAAAGAAATTATGAAAGTGGGTGGTGGTTATGTTATAGCGATCGATGTCTCGTATTGCGATGCTTCTTCCTGTGTTTATGGATGGCCTTTCTATTGAAGACCACCTCACCACTTTCTAGGACTGCACTGATAACTTCTATGTTGTAGAGGATGATGTCTTCTCTAGGATGTTTACCCATTCCTGAGAAGGAGAAACTAGGAAGTGGTTTAGGAACTTTCCTAATAACTCTATCAGATATTTGGGGAAATTTCATGAGAAGTTATTAAAAATATGAGGGGTTAAGAAAGATAACATATATTCTCTAAGAAAGTTTCATACCCTCAAGAGACATAACGATGAGACATCCCCTTAATTAACCAATAGATTTTGCAAGCTCTATCATAGGATTCCTAAGATTATTAAATCAATCTGAGCCAGCTGCCATGGTAACATATGCAAATGCATTTGAAGTTTCATTTTCCCTTCACTTAGCACAGAGGAATTCAGTTGACCTATATGTCATGTTTAATGATGTTGAAGATATGGAAAGTAACATGAGGGCCTCAGGAAGACAACTCAAGACTAGGTATGACCCACCTAAGAGAAGAGAATACCCTAAAAGAAGGAGGGGAAAAGAGCCTGAAGCTTCACCTGCTGGCCAAGAACCTATGTCCATGGAACAAGTAGACAAAAGACTGAGATCTATTACCATATCTTTGTGCCATTTGTGAAAGTAATACATATACATACTTAAAAAAAAGAAGTATACATGTTCATCCACTATTATTCATCTTTCCTAGGCGGTTGTAGAGAGGTTGTATCCCTCCCCTCTATGGTGACGGGGAAAGTGATATGTACCATCTCCTTTATCTATAAATCAATCCCAAGTTATCACACCTAACTTTTGGGTAGGCAAGCGACCTAACTGTAGGCAGGTCAGGCATTACACCTATATATCTAAAGTTAATGGTCAAGGTGTGGACCTTTGGTTTCTCCTTGTCTTCTTTTCATGTTCATAACAAGACCTGTTGACGGTTGATGACTGACGGATATTGAGATACTTTGGGCCCGGGCTTCACAGAACACCTCATAGTTAAAGAACTAATCTTTCTATTTGTGTGTGAATTCTATTGGGTGTGTTTCTGTAACATGTCTCTGTTGTTTACTAGGGAAATTTGATTTCTAAAATCTCAATCAAGTTATGAAGGCATTAGTCGCTGGATGGATTCTATGTGTGGTTAAGAAGGGAAGTCAGTGGTTAAGCAAGGGTTAAGAAGGCATCAATGTATCCTATGCGTGGTTAAGAGAGGGTGAAATATTCTTTCCTCGTCTCCTGACTGCCCTAGAGAGATTCTTTCCTAGTCTATAGAAGCATGGGGAAGTTAGTGAAATGGGGATTTAAGAGAGGTTGTTTCCTCCCTCTTTCTTAGGTTCCATGACTCAGGTTTTACGAACTAAAATAATGGGACTTACTCAGAGAATATTCCTTTCTCGATGCAGACAAGCGACTTTCACTCCTTTCTTTTCTAGAGATTGATTTGACCGCTTACTCTGAAGCCGGCATAAGAATGGGTCTACACAGGGAGAGATAATAAGGGAAAATAAGAGATAAGAGGGGACGACCTCAATGCCCCTAGAGCAGGTCTTTCCTCCAATAAAAATATCCTTATCAGAAATGACTATGCTATGGATCTACTTGTGCTTTTCAAGAGTCTTTCCTAAAATCCAAAAATCACATTAGTCACTTACCCTCCCTTAGTGGTTTCCCTTCGGTAATCCAGTCCGTAGGGCCTTATGGGAAGGCAAGTCCTTCATTCCTCGTCCTCCTTTGTCGGTCTTGGCACTTAAAGACAAGAGAGAAAAACAAGAAGGTAAGTGTTGAGGAAAATATATGAATTGGTCTTACTCAAGCATTTTCAGACTTTACTTGGCTAAAGTAAAGTAGACAGGAATATCACCCTATGTTTATACAACTTCTTAGGCTAGTCTTTTATCAACAAAAAGCTTGCTGGAAATTCACTTTTTATGTATTTTTCTGAACATATCAGTTGTTGAAATAAATGTAGGAACATAAATATAGACACCAACATGATATTCAAGGTATATAAGACATAAATTGATCCTTTATTTCATTCCAATTCACCAAAGAGTCATTGTATTTACAAAAATTCAAACATAAATCTTGGACCAAAGTCAAACTTAGAAATCCCCGATGGAACATACAAAAGGACCTTTGACAGAAAACCAAAACTGAAATCTAAAAGCTGGATCAACTTGCCATAGATTGTTGCCCACTCGACTTTGCACAATAGCCTTTATCAGTCATGAAAATTAATTCACAAACAAACAAGTCTACACAGACTATCAAAGATAGATCAACATCTCTGAAGAACAAGTGTTTGAATGATTTGATTCAACCCTGAATATTGTTGTCTACAATAAGACCCTGTTATCACAAAAGAGAATTAGGCTATGATGAATATATGAATGAATGAAAACTGACATAAACTCAAAGAGAAAACCTTATCATACTTTGTGCTTCTATCCTCTTCCTATTCCTCCCTTTACTCTTTCCTTTAACAAGTTAGAATTTGTTGAAGTAGTTAAACCAACTCATTAGTTAAGTTAGTTAAAATACTCAACTAACTTTAGTTAGGGGGACAAGTGATAATTATAATAAGGGTCATAAATAAATAATAACTAGTAGGTGGGACCCCTTGTGACTCCCTTAGTTCATATAAAAATCATAACATAATCCATTAATTAAGCAAACACACATCCTTTCCTCCCATCAACATATTTACTTTTGACAATTTTAACTCATGGAAATTGAAACTATCTCAAAAATAATACTCATATATCCAAGATAAAACATGCTGTCCAAAATCCTTGAAGTCCACTGTCATAAAACAATAAATAACATAAAATTCAAAATCCATATTTTCCAGTCTATGATGCAACCCTTCCTTGGTTGATGTTGTCACCTCTTGAATTTCTTGAATTTTCCTTGGGATGGGCAGAGCCTTTAGGATTTATCTCACTAAACACATGGGAACAATCATCCCTCAAATGCATCCGTGAAGACAGGGATTTGTCAAAGTCATCGGAGGGTGAGGAAGCGACAACAATAGATTTTCCTTTATCAAATGCATGGTGGGATTCAATCTTCAATATTTTGCTGGCATGGGAGGATTGCACTGGTGAGTGGTTAGGGGTAGATTGGACAATGAGGCTCAAAGGTGGAGGAGCAGGCAAGGTCAATTTGGGCTAGCCATGGTGTTGGGAGACTGTCGGGTGAACAATCTCCTGCCACCCATCATTTTCAAGGATTGCAGGCTGTAAAGAGACATGAGGAGGCACAGGGATGTCGAGGTCTTGCGGGGCTTGGAAAGGAGGAATTTCAGGCCTAGGTTAGACTATTCCTTGCCCAATCCAATCAAAGAATCCTGCATGAAATAGTTGGCCAAGCTCTTCTGACTCAACGTCAAAATGTATAGAGAACCTGGGCCTTCTTGGGCCTTGGTTCTAGTTACCTCTACCTTTGTTCCCTTGGCCATGGCTTCCTTGACTGAAAAATCTCATCCTGCATGTGTAATCGATTAGAAAATAGTCTTTAAATAGCCATGCATGACAACTCTTAAAAATATCAAATAGATTTGGCTCAGAATGTATCAAGCTCATGCAATCCAATCCATACAAATGGTTTTAATGTTAATCAACAAGAAGGGGGGTGAAAAATGTTCAGGGATACATGAGGGGCTTGTAATTAGCAAAAATATGATATAATGAAATGGAAGAGATATGGTCACTTCTCAATGATAACAACAATCAACTACAAGAAAACCATTAAACCTCACTGCAACCCACACAAGATTCTGCCACTTTTATCCAATCTAACACAAAATTTCTCTTAGCTATAATCAATATCAGAAAAGGGGTGAACAAAATGAATATGGGATATGTGAGGGGGTTGTAATTAGAGGAAAATGAGATAATGAGGGGGGGGGGGGGGGGGGGACGTTTACTGTTCATGAGATTAATCAAGCAATCCATAACATATTTTGCAGTAAGAAAATATGCATCAACCAACAATCAGATGACTGAGTAATAATTCTTGTGTATTTTCTTAATTTCACTGTCCATTAATATCCAACACAATGTTATTACAAAACATAAGTATTTCACACAATTTGTAAGAGGTTATGTTCCCTTTATTCGCACATTCTCCATTTTATAACAGTCAACAACAACACTCAATCTATAACCATTAACATCCACCATTGCCATCCAATTCCCCAATCCACATCTATAGTTGAAAGTAGTGTTTCCCAAAAAGAATAATAATGAAGTCCCTACTTTTTTTAATAGAACCAATCAAGATCTGTAATGATATTCATTCCTATATATATATATATATATATATATATATATGCAGTAGAAAGATCAAAATAATGCCACGCCTTAAAGGGCAATTGACTATTTCGAGGAAAATGACTTCTCGTATTTCATTTCCGCTCCCATAGGAATGAATACTATAATTCTCATTACAAACAAGCATAAAAACAACATATATAGGAAAACCTCCATCCTGATCATTATTTCGACTATGTATAATATATCCACAATTTTTTTCAATTTGTAATCTTATATCAGAAGTAATTGATTTAGTAAGTCTAGTTATATGTTGTGTAGTATCAATTATTTTCATAGAAGGTGGTAATATGATATCTTGAGTAGTTACATTTATGGGTCCAACGATACAGATAGAAGCTTCTCAGATTCTGTATGAATCACTTCTAAGTACAATTCTTTTAGATTCATCAAAATGTCATGTACTGATTCTTCAATACCTATTCTCACGAAATATTCATGTTTTATGTTCTCCAAATTCACATGTGTGATACATGTTCCTTCTACTTCTCCAAGTCAAACTCTTCACATTGTGATGCCTATTGTATCGGCTCAACCTTTGTGGAGCGGGGATAGAGAAAAACGGCCATAATGAAGACGCTCACTGTATGCTCTGGATTCAATGCACTTTCATCGTAGTGTCTGAATAGAGATTGAGATTTCATCTCGAATCATACCAAGATTATTTGATCAGATCATAAAATCATTTCTTTCTCTTGAAATTAATTCAATTCTTACACAAGTCTCTTTTTGGGAGGTCTGCATCCATTATGTGGCATAGGGGTTATGTCACGTACAAAACTTAATAATATGCCACTTCTACGAATGGTTTGTAATGATGTATCTCTCCCCCAACAAGGGCCACTTATCATAACTTCGAATCATTCCATACCCTGATCCATTAATGTACAAATAACATTTTCTGCAATAGTCTAGGCAACAAATGGTGTACCTCTCCTTGTACCTTTGAATCCACAGGCACCGACAAAAGACCAACAAAAAACTTGTCCCCGTACATCTGTAACAGTCACAATGGTATTGTTTCAACTTGCTTGAACATAAATAACTCCTTTGAGTACTTGATGTTCGTTCCTACGTGAACCAATTCTTCTTTTAGTTTTTTACATATTAATCATTATGAGTTCAGTTTGAAAAATGCATATTGAAATCTATTATACCACTAGATCCGTTGATTAATATAAACGAGTATTACCCCTGTGCTTATGTCTCGGATTGGAACAAATTTTCATAACTCGTTTTCGTCTATTAATTGGTCGACATTTTCCACAAATTCTACGAATAGAAGCATGAATTTTCATATTTGTGACCCTCCAATTTGCTCATATTACATTTTTTTTCCTCGAGAAAGAGAGTCCATTGAATCTATGATTCTCGATCCCTATCATATGTTCAAAAATTTATTCAATCGTTTGAAGATTTGTTGCTAAGTCTATATATTATATGTCTTTTAGTTAAATCATAAGCACTTAATTCTACCTTGACCCTATATTTTGTTAGTATTCGTACAAAATTACGTCGAATCCTACCTAAAATATGAGTCAGAATTTGACATCCATTATCTGTCAAAACTTGAAACATACCATTGGGGAGTGATTAAGTAGCCAAACCTTCCTCATGGATCAGATTCTGTTTGTTCATCAAATATCCTCCTCTTTTGGGAAAAAAACTTTACTAACGTGCTTTGATGAAGATGAATGGTGTCTCGAACCAACCTTGTTCCCACTTTTCATACCATGGGGATATCTTACAGAATCCAAATTTGCATTGGCTAGCCTACCGAGGGGGGCTTGGGATATCTAAATCTGAGCAAGAAAAAATAATAGATTGGTTCGATAAGAGGGTCCCCCAACTTGGATCACCTTAATATAAATCCCCAACATCCATTATCATTAACCCGATACCTCGAAAGACATAATTCCATAGAAACAATGACTTCCTCTATTTTCACGAAGTGGAAGGGTAGCCTCTAAGTTTACGACAACTAGCTTTGGAGTTATGTTCTCTCTTCATTCTATGATGGAAGCTACAAAATTAGGACTAGGCACTAGCGGGTAAATGAACCTTAGGAGTCTTCGTAAATCCCTTATATGTTTCCTCTCTATTGAGGCATAATGGCAAATCTCCAACCATGAGCAAAAGAGAGAGTGGTTAGAAATCGGTGGTTTATAACTGAAATGCCTCCTGTTGCATCCGTGCAACTCCCTCCATCTGTATTTTGTCTAAATGAAAACCTAATATGGCTCATGTTCAATGCCAGCTTCCATCCTAGCCTCATTACTAGACTGAAGTTTGTTTCCCTGTTGTGGAGCACTTTGATTCGTATGTGCTTCATGGTGTGCACTCATTTGAATTATGGCCGAAGAGTTAGTTTTGTGAGTAGGGGGAGTTTACCACCATGCACTTTTGGGGCGTAGAGAGAGCTATGGACCTAGAGCATCCCTCCCATATCAATCTACTGATAAAGAAAGAAACCTTGGTAAATTTTGAAATGGTTAGTTATACGCTAGTAGTGGGTGCTCGACACCAGGTGTAGAGCATAAAAGCAACATCCCTTGCATCGAAGTAATCAATCGATCAAAGAATGAGGAATGAATGGTCAACAAGATTGGGTAGATGCGTTACAGACTTAGAATTAGAGTGGTTTTTTAGTCTTTCCTTTCTTGGTGGGTGATACTATTGTGTGGCATTTGAAAAAAGAAAGAAAGGGTGTATTGAACTAAAGTATGCATGTGGACCTTATAGATAGTTTCCCAATCAAAAAGTCATTGATCCCTTTAGTGTTTGAAATACCCATCCTAAAGTCACTTGATCCATTTCTTCATTAGATAGGCAGGGCAATTCATAAATTCTCCCGATACGAAGTGGAGAAATCAGTGGATGGATCAATCAGTTATTGAAACAACAACCATCCATCCCCCTCATTGCGCTTGGCTTCCACTGCATTGATTAATGACTTTGATGCAGTAATTGGTTCAGTCGAGTCTATTAATCCATCTTATCCAAATGAGGCGGGTCTACATTCAGGAAGGTAAAGGGAGGGATAAGGTCTGATAAGGCGTGTGTACATTGAAGGGAGGATAAGTCTGATAAGGCATGTGTAATATTAAGGAAGGCTACTAAGAGGGTGCATCAAGCATAAAATCCTTGGTTGTATATGTGGGTTAGTAGCTGAGCTGTAGCTTTGGTATTAGTTGGGATTTGAGCTTTAGGGAAGGCTTTGAGGATAATAAATACATGGTCAGTAAGGGCAATCCTTCGATAATGCGGCTCTTATATATGTAATTATGTATTTATTCCCTCATTATATACGTTATTATGTATAATAAAGTAACTAGAGAGATAAGAAAGAGAAGACACAACTCTCTCAAAGTCTATGTATATTTTAGCCCAACTACTTCATTAAGTAGTTCGTTAAGTTAATAGTTTTAATGTTTATGCCATTATTATAGTTCTTTGCATTTCAATAGATAAGAGCATCATAAGAACAAGATCACTGAGAAATACACATTCACAAGAGACACAACATTTATCCTAGGAAACCCTCTAGGGGAAGAAAACCCAACAAAAA
>ML777017.1:116031-140073 GCA_009831015.1 Picea engelmannii | reverse complement strand
GGGTCTTCTTGTTTCCAGATCATTTGGAAAAGGTTCTAAATGAAATATAATAATTAAATTGATGAATATCAATATCCCTTTCTAGATTTAAAGGCATATATTAAGGTAAACAAGATAAAAGGATTTTTTATTTATGGTCAACAAGCACCCAGTTGTCAAAGAAGGAGTTCAAAGTGCCCAGACATGCTTTTTAAAATATCAAATACTATTGGAGTTGTCGATGATTGTAGAAGATGATTTGATAAGAGTTTGACCCTCGAATTAGGACTTGATCCTACACATCATATCTATTTGATTTTGTTATATTATTAGTATTCTAGATCCATTTTAATAGGATCATAAACTGTTATGTAAAGGCTATAAAGCCTAGTGTTTTGAAGGAGATGAGGGTTCAAGTCTGGAGAAAAACAATACTACTTTTGTAATAGACTTTCTCATATATAATACAGAAGCACATGTTCCTTTCATTATTATTGTCAGATTGCCATCTCCTTTCTTTTTTGTACTTTGAATGATTGTTTTAAATCAAGTTTGTCTTAAATGCTAGTGACTACTATCTCAATTTGTCAGTTCATAAGCTTGATTTAATAATAACCTACACTATCTTTATTCAACCCATCACCCATCTGATCTGGTTGATAAATATAGAATTCTTCACCCACAGTTCAACTACTTATCTGATATTTAATTCTTGAAAGCCTTGTCTCATCTGGTTATGTATTTGACTGTCTTGAGAGTAATCCAGTTATCTAGTATCCCATTTGATCCAATAAACACATAAAACCAAAAAACATTTTAAGTTACCAGGCTTCTTCAAGCTACAACCTGAGAAGGACTCATTGAGAGATAACAAATTGACGTCGTTGTCGGAGAATGGAGATTGAAGCTCAGCGTCCTTGGGAGACAACATAGATCCAACTTTGATGATAGACAAAGTTTGGACATATTTCTAGTTGTAATCATCTATCTAGCGACTCCATGAAGGATAGATTCAGTGGCGACTCTGTTGTTCAAAAATCTATTGGCGACTGCATTGGTATGAAATGAACAAGAGGTATGCATTCTGCGATTTCTCAAGTATTTATGGCTATTCTAATGTAGTTCCTAGTAGAGATGAATGGGAACGTAGTATTCCTAGATTTAGAGGAAAAGAGTGGGAAGTGCCAGCTAAACACTTGTTGGATTTTCATGACTTTATTCATCGGCTTGAAATTGTACATGAGGATGTTCAAATTAAGATTTTCAGTTTTTCATTAGAGGGAATTGCTCGTGATTGGTACCAATTTCTTCCTATTGCCAGTATAATCTCTTTGGAATATTTTCATGCTGCTTTTCATGTGTTTTGTAAAGACAAATTTCCAGCAGATCTTCTATATCCTAAATGCTATCATGAATTCAATTTATTGAATAAAGAACTAAACATTCATGAAGATTTTGCTGCAGTAGAAGATACCTCTCATTATGATCGAGATATTGACGATCTTTAGGATGTTAACCATAATGTAGATGCTTTTGACATTGTACTAAATGCATCTACTATCTTAGATTGTCATGAAGATTATATTGTTCCCTTTGAAAATTTAAAAGACGATGGGCAGATTGAAGGAACAACATGTAAAGTTTTGAATTTACAGCAGATACTAAGGGCATCCCTCAGTTTTATGATTTGCAGATCAAGGTAAGTTGCAGTAACCATGAGGAACAGGATTTTTAGGGACTTTCTAATTTGCAGCTGGAGCATCAGGAAGATCCTCCTTCTCCTTATGAATATGTTGTTTCAAATTATGATAAGGAACAAGGCGATATTTTTCCAAATCTGTTTCAAGATTTTATTGTTGATACTTCTATACAAGAAGATTCATCTTTTTCATTAGGATCTTATCTTGATGCTCCTATATTCAACCAATACAGTGATGAGGAAGAAGATTTCAAGATTTGTGAAGGATTTTTGTCTACTAGAATTTCATCTAGTTCTATTTTTTAGAAGAGAGATGATCATAAATGTGTGCATGTTGTGGTTGATGTTAGTTATGAATCTGTTGATTGAAATTGCAATGAAGATCAACAACATATCTTTTCTTTTCTTTCAAAAAATGTCAGTTGTGATAGGACAACATATCATCATGATGAATTCAAATTATAGAGATATGGTGAAGAGGAGCAGAAATGTTCAGATCAACAATTGAGCTTGTATTTTCCTCCGACAGAGGAAGAACAATTTACATTCAACATCGATATTAGTGAAGGAAACCATCATCACTTCAATTTTCAATTGAAATAGTATCATGAAGAGGTATTTCTTTGTGACATTTATGACCCTATTGTTGATTATTTGGAATCTATGAGTAGCATGGATGTCAAAACATTTTTGTTAGACAAAGATTGTTTCTATTATCAATTTTATCTCTGCATGATATGGCTTCCATTATTTTTCGGGTTAAAATCAAGAACATGTTCAGTAAATCAGTTTCTGACATGGCTTCATTGGAAGCATGAGTGTACTTGATTAAGAAGCAATAGAATGGTTGGAGTAGGATTAGATAAGAAAATAAGTTCGCTCTATGAGCAAGTAGACTCTTTTAGTCATTGGTTGTTGAATAAGCAAAGAAGGTTACAGGCATGCTACAGTTTTGCAGAGGATCGGTTAAAAAGGTCAGATGACTCCATAGACCAATGATAAAGGTGACTAGAACTACCAGGTTCTTGGAGCCTCACAAGGAGGTCTCCATCCCAGTTGGAGATAGATGTTATCTCCTCAAATGGTTTCGTAAATTTTGAGGAATTTCATTCTTTTGGGCTTAATTTATCATTTTCTTTGGTCATTTTCCATAATCCATATCTTCAAATTCCCAATTAAGTTCCTATTGATTATGTTTGCTTCAGACCCTTGTGACATTGTGATTGACCTACATTCCAAAACTTGGTTAGTATTTATTAGAAACTTAGTTTAAAGCCTTTTTATATTGTCAAATAAAATATCGAAAAAATCCACAAAAGGTGTGTGCACATGTTCTAATCCTAAAGTTACCTCGTTAACCAAAGCTACTGCTCCTATACTAAAGCCACGAGTTATTCACATGACAATACATGACTTAAAGCTATATGTCATATTCTTATGATATTATGCTAAACTCCAAGTCAATTCACAAGCCGAGTCCACATGTCAAAGCCCAACGTTGAGTGCCAAGTCTACCATACACTCTACTCCTCATCGATAAGTTATATGAGTAGTTGCATTATTAAAGCCACGAGTTAAGGCATAAATCGACACACCAAGCATAGTGCTAAGCTCCTCCTAAATTCTGTGTTGATGCACCGATAAATTTATCTCTCCCACAGTAGTTCGCCTATGCGAAAACATGCAATTGCCTAGGTGGACTACAATTCAATTGTATAACACAAAAAAACATTGTCCTTTTCATTATAATTCTTGTGATAAGGATCCCATCAAAGAAATTCATTTCAATAGTTCCAATCCAATTTTTCATGCCTTTGATTCATATGAAAAGAATGGCCAAGACCTTTTGATTGGCCTAAACTCTGTAAATGTATATTCAGTATCACTGAGGCAGTAGTTACAATATCTTGGAGGAGAAGATGATCTCGAACAGGTACAGAGTATGGAAGATCATGTTGTGGTGGCTAGGGGTGAGGGTCACAACTCTTGGGTCAGTGATGTTGTATTCGATTCATGTTGGAATTCACCTTGTTCAAATGATACAGAAGAAAGCATCGTGTACCGATTTGGATTAGTTGGGCAAGATACCCAATTACTTCTATAAGACTTGGTGATTGATAAAATTGCAGTGCCTGTGTGAAGGTTTGCTCGAGGTGGATCTCCTATATACAGTATGAGCAGTCAGAAAGTATATTCATCAGTACCATTAGGGAAAACTCATGCAGCCACTGGTCCTTGTAGTGGTAGTGAAGTGATTGCAGAAAGAAACGCTTGATGGATTCACAAAAATGGATGCATTTGCTGACCGTGGATATTTTCCTTGTTGGGCACAAGGATAAATACAAGTAGCTACCCAAATGTGGAATCCATTTCTCCAGACAGTGGCATTGCCACAGAAAACCAAACATGCATTGCATACAACATGTCAAAATGTTAAAACAAGGATTGGGGAAGGAAAAGATGTCAGATTTAGCAATTTGAAGGTTGTTGAGGTTAAGATACCAAATATATTTCAGTTTCTAAGTGTAAAACCTATTGTTTACTTGATGGACATGATAGAGAAAGACTATAAAAGAAAGGAAGAATAAGTATCTTTCAAAAGTACATTCTTCAGTTCAGGGTCATGCAGGTAGGAGATCCCAGGTATCAAGCAACAAATCAGGCCACATGTTCAACCATAGCCTGATTTCTAGGAGGGAAGTCACAAGTAATAAAGGATTTCTCAAGCCTACGGTTTCAGTGGCTTGCACAGGTTTCAAAAGGCGTTATTAACCACCGAAAAAAAAAAAATTATGGCTTACTAACCATAAATCTTGGTCCCCAAGCCACTGAAAGCGCAGAGACTAGCAGAGCACTCTTAATTTTTCCCAGATTGTGTCTTCTTGTTTCCAGATCATTTGGAAAAGGTTCTAAATGAAATATAATAATTAAATTGATGAATATCAATATCCCTTTCCAGATTTAAAGGCAGATATTAAGGTAAACAAGATAAAAGGCTTTTTCTATTTATGGACAATAAGCACTCAGCTGTCAAAGAAGGATTTCAAAGTGCTCAGTCATGCTGTTGAAAATATCAAAGACTATTGGAGCTGTCAATGATTGCAAAAGATGATTTGATAAGAGTTTGACCCTCGAATTAGGACTTGATCCTACACATCATATCTATTTGATTTGGTTCTATTATTAGTATTCTAGATCCATTTTAATAGGATCATAAACTGTTATGTAAAGGCTATAAATCCTAGTGTTTTGAAGGAGACGAGGGTTCGATTCAGAAGAAAAACGATACTACTTTTGTAATAGACTTTCTCATATATAATATAGAAGCACATGTTCCTTTCATTATTATTGTCAGATTACCATCTCCTTTCTTTTTTGTACTTTGAACAATTGTTTTAAATCAAGTTTGTCTTAACTTCTAGTGACTGTTATCTCACTTTGTCAGTTCATAATCTTTATTTAATAATAACCTACACTATCTTTATTCAACCCATCACCCATCTGATCTGGTTGATAAATATAGAAATTTTCACCCACAGTTCAGCTACTTATCTGATATTTAATTCTTGAAATTCTTGTCTCATCTAGTTATGTATTTGACTGTCTTGAGAGTAAGTTAGTTATCTAGTATACCATTTGATCCAATAAACACATAAAACTGAAATGCATTTTAAGTTACCAGACATCTTCAAGCCACGACCTGAGAAGGACTCCTGGAGAGATAACAAATTGGCGCTGTTTCCGGGGAATGGAGATTGAAGCTCAGCTTCCTTGGGAGATGACATAGATCCATATTTGATGATAGACAAAGTCTGGACATATTTTCGATTGTAATCATCTATCTAGCGACTCCATGAAGGATAGATTCAGTGGCGACTCCATTGTTTAGAAATCTATTGGCGACTCCACTAGTATGAAATGAACAAGAGGTATGCATTATGTGATTTTTCAAGTATTTCTGGTTATTCTAATGCAGTGCCTAGTGGATATGAATGGGAACGTAGTATTCCTAGATTTCGAGGAGAAGAGTGGGAAGTGCCAGCTAAACACTTGTTGGATTTTCATGACTTTATTCATCGGCTTGAAATTGTACATGAGGATGTTCAAATTTAGCTTTTCATTTTTTCATTAGAAGGAATTTCTCATGATTGGTACCGGTCTCTTCCTATTGCCAGTATCAACTCTTTGGTAGATTTTCATGTTGTTTTTCATGTGTTTTGTAAAGACAAATTTCCAGCTGATCTTCTATATCCTGAATGTTGTCATGAATTCAATTTATTGAATAAAGAATTAAACATTCATGAAGATTTTGCGGCAGTAGAAGATACCTCTCATTATGATCGAGATATTGATGATCTTTAGGATGTTAACCATAATGTAGATGATTTTGACATTGTACTAAATGCATCTACTATCTTATATTTGTCATGAAGATCAGATTGTTCCCTTTGAAAATTTAAAAGAGGATGGGCAGATTGAAGGAACAACATGTAATAGTTTTGAATTTACAGCAGATACTAAGGGCAACCCTCAGTTTTTTGATTTGCAGATCAAGGGAAGTTGCAGTAACCATTAGGAACAGGATTTCCAGACACAGTCTAATCTCCAGCTATAGCATCAGGAAGATACTCCTTCTCCTTATGAATATGTTGTTTCAAATTATGATAAGGAAAAAGGCGATATTTTTCCAAATCTGTTTCAAGATTTTATTGTTGATACTTCTATACAAGAAGCTTCATATTTTTCATTAGGATCTTATATTTATGCTCCTATATTCAACCAACACAGTGATGAGGAAGAATATTTCAAGATTTGTGAAGTCTTGTTGTCTACTAGAATTTCATCTAGTTCTATTTTTCAACTGAGAGATGATCAGAAATGTGGGCATGTTGTGGTTGATGTTAGTTAGGAGTCTGTTGATAAAAATTGCAATGAATATCAAGAAGATATCTTTTATTTTCTTTCAAAAACTGTTAGTTGTGATAGTCCAGCGTATCATCATGATGAATTCAAATTATAGAGATATGGTGAAGAGGAGTAGAAAGGTTCAGATCAATAGTTGAGCTTTATTTTCCTCCGACAGAGGAAGAACAATTTGCATTCAACATCGATATCATTGAAGGCAGCCAACATCACTTCAATTTTCAATTGAAACAGTATCATGAAGAGGTATTTATTTTTGACATTTATGAACCTATTGCTGATTATTTGGAATCTATGAGTAGCATGGATGTCAAAACATTTTTGTTAGACAAAGATAGTTTTTGTTATCAACTATATTGCTGCATGATATGGATTCCATTATTTTTCCGGTTAAGATCAAGAACATGTTTAGTAAATCAGTTTCTGACATGGCTTCATTCAAAGCATGAGTTTACTTTATTAAGAAGCAATACAATGGTTAGAGTAGGAGTAGATAAGAAAATAAGCTCGCTCTATGAGAAAGTAGACTCTTTCACTTATTGGTTGTTGAATAAGTAGAGCAGGTTACAGGCATGCTACAGTTTTGCAGAGGATCGGTTATAAAGGCCAAATGACTCCATATCCCAATGGTAAAGGTGACTGGAACTACCAGGTTCTTGGAGCCTCATGGGGAGGTCTCCATCCCAGTTGGAGCCAGATGTTACCTCCTCAAATGGTTTGGTAAATTTTGAGGAATTTCAGTCTTTTGGGCTTAATTTATCATTTTCTTTGGCCATTTGCCATAATCCATATCTTCAAATTCCCCATTAAGTTCTTATTGATTATGTTTTCTTCAAACCCTTGTAACACTATCATTGACCTGCATTCCAAAACTTGGTCAGTATTTCTTAGAAACTTAGTTTAAAGCCTTTTTATATTGTCAAATAAAATATCGAAAAAAATCCACAAAAGGTCTATGCACATGTTATAATCCTAAAGTTACCTCATTAACCAAAGCCACTGCTCCTATACTAAAGCCACAAGTTATTCACATGCCAAGACATGGGTTGAATCTATATGTATTATTCTTATGATATTATGCTAAATTCCAAGTCAATTCACAAGCCGAGTCCACATGTCAAGGCCCAACGTTGAGCACCAAGTCTACCATACGCTCTACTCCTCATCGACAAGTTATATTAGTAGTTGCATTATTAAAGCCAAGAGTTAAGGCATAAATCGAGACACCAAGCCTAATGCTAAGCTCCTCCTCAATTATGTATTGATGCACCGATAAAGTTAGCTCTCCTGTAGTAGTTTGCCTATGAGAAAACATGCAATTGCCTAGGTGGACTGCAATTCATTTGTCTAACACAACAAAACATTTCCTTTTTCATTATAATTCTCGTGATAAGGATCCCATCAAAGCAATTCATTTCAGTAGTTCCAATCTAATTTTCCATGCCTTTGATTTAGATGAAAAGAATGGCCATGACCTTTTGATTGGCCTGAACTCTAGAAATGTATATTCAGTATCATTGAGGCAACCGTTACAAGATCCTGGAGGAGAAGATGATCTTGTGCAGGTATGGAGTATGGAAGATCATGTTGTGGTGGCTTGGGGTGAGGGTCACAACTCTTGGGTCAATGTTGTTCTATTTGATTCATGTTGGACTTCACCTTGTTTAGAATGCATAGAAGAAAGCACCATGTACCGATTTGGATCAGTTGGGAAAGATACCCAATTACTTCTATAAGACTTGGTGATTGATAAAATTGTAGTGCATGTGCGAAGGTGTGCTCCAGGTGGCTCTCCTAATACAATACGAGTAGTCAAAAAGTATATGCATCAGTACCATTAGGGAAAACGCATGCAACCACTAGTCCTTGTAGTGGTAGCGAAGTGACTACAGAAAGAAACGCTTGATGGATTCACAAAAATGGATGCATTTGTTGAGCATGGATATTTTCCTGGCTGAGCGCAAGGGTAAATAAAAGTAGTTTCCCAAATGTAGAAGTCATTGCTCCAGACAGTGGAATTTCCATAGGAAGCCAAACGTGCATTGCATACAACATGTCAAAGGGTTAAAACATGGCTTGGGGAAGGAAAAGATGTCAGATTTAGTGATTGGAAGGTTGTCGAGGTTAAGATACCAAATATATTTCAGTTGTTGAATGTAAAACCTATTGTTTACTTGATGGACATGACAGAGAAAGAATATCAAAGAAAAGAAGAATAAGTATCTTTCAAAAGTACATTCTTCGTTTCAGGGTCATGCACATAGCAGATCCCAAGTATCGAGCAACAAATCAGGCCACATGTTCAACCATAGCCTGATTTCCAGGAGGGAAGTCACAAGTAATAAAGGATTTCTCAAGCCTACGGTTTTGGTGGCTTGCACAGGTTTCAAAAGGCGTTATTAGCAACCGAAACCAAAATTTTTGGTGGCTTACTAACCATAAATCTTGGTCCCCAAGCCACTGAAAGCGCAGAGACTGGCAAAGTGCTCTTATCTTTTTCCAGATTGGGTCTTCTTGTTTCCAGATAATTTGGAAAAGGTTCTAAATGAAATATAATAATTAAATTGATGAATATCAATATCCTTTTCTAGATTTAATGTCATATATTAAGGTAAACAAGATAAAATGATTTTCTATTTATGGTCAACAAGCACCCAGCTATCAAATAAGGAGTTCAAAGTGCTCAGTCATGCTGTTGAAAATATGAAAGACTATTGGAGTTGTCGATGATTGCAGAAGATGATTTGATAAGAGTTTGACCCTCGAATTAGGACTTGATCCTACACATCATATCTATTTGATTTTTTTCTATTATTAGTATTCTAGATCCATTTTAATAGGATTATAAACTGTTATGTAAAGGATATAAAGCCTAGTATTTTGAAGGAGACGAGGGTTCGAGTTTGGAGAAAAACGATACTACTTTTGTAATAGACTTTCTCATATATAATACAGAAGGACATGTTCCTTTCATTATTATTGTCAGATTACCATCTCCTTTCTTTTCTGTACTTTGAATGATTGTTTTAAATCAAGTTTGTCTTAAATGCTAGGGGTTGTTATCTCACTTTGTCAGTTCATAAGCTTGATTTAATAATAAACTACACTATCTTTATTCAACCCATCACCCATCTGATCTGGTTGATAAATATAGAATTCTTCACCCACAGTTCAACTACTTCTCTGATATTTAATTCTTGAAATCCTTGTCTCATCTGGTTATGTATTTGACTATCTTGAGAGTAAGTCAGCTATCTAGTATCCCATTTGATCCAATAAACACATAAAACCAAAACACATTTTAAGTTACCAAGCTTCTTCAAGCTACAACCTGAGAAGGACTCCTGAAGAGATAACAAATTGGCGTCGTTGTCGGGGAATGGAGATTGAAGCTCGGCTTCCTTGGGAGACAACATAGATCCAACTTTGATGATAGACAAAGTTTGGACATATTTCCAGTTGTAATCATCTATCTAGCGACTTCATGAAGGACAGATTCAGTGGCGACTCCGTTGTTCAAAAATCTATTGGCGACTGCACTGGTATGAAATGAACAAGAGGTATGCATTCTGCGATTTCTCAAGTATTTATGGTTATCCTAATGCAATTCCTAGTAGATATGAATGGGAACATAGTATTCCTATATTTTGAGGAGAAGAGTGGGAAGTGTCAGCTGAACACTTGCTGGATTTTCATGACTTTATTCATCGGCTTGAAATGGTACATGAGGATGTTCAAATTAAGATTTTCAGTTTTTCATTAGAGGGAATTGCTCATGATTGGTACCGGTTTCTTCCTCTTGCCAGTATCATCTCTTTGGCATATTTTCATGTTGTTTTTCATGTGTTTTGTAAAGACAAATTTCCAGATGATATTCTATATCCCGAAGGTTGTCATGAATTCAATTTATTGAATAAAGAACTAAGCATTCATGAAGATTTTGTTGCAGTAGAAGATACCTCTCATTATGATCAAGATATTGATGATCTTCAGGATGTTAACCATAATGTAGATACTTTTGACATTGTACTAAATGCATCTACTATCTTAGGTTTTCATGAAGATCAGATTGTTCCCTTTGAAAGTTTAAAAGATGATGGGCAGATTGAAGGAACAACATGTAATAGTTTTGAATTTACATCAGATATTAATGGCAGCCCTCAATTTTTCGATTTGCAGATCATGGGAAGTTGCAGTAACCATGAGGAATAGGATTTTCAGGGGCTGTCTAATCTCCAGCTAGAGCATCAGGAAGATCCTCCTTCTCCTTAGGAATATGTTGTTTCAAATTATGATAAGGAACAAGGCGATATTTTTCGAAATATGTTTGAAGATTTTATTGTTGATACTTCTATACAAGAAGCTTCATCTTTGTCATTAGGATCTTATCTTGATGCTCCTATATTCAACCAATACAGTGATGAGGAAGAAGATTTCAAGATTTCTGAAGGATTGTTGTCTACTAGAATTTCATCTAGTTCTATTTTTTAGCAGAGAGATGATCATAAATGTGTTCATGTTGTGGTTGATGTTAGTTATGAGTCTTTTGATCAAAATTGCAATGAAGATCAAGAACATATCTTTTATTTTCTTTCAAAAACTCTTAGTTGTGATAGGCCAGCATATCATCATGATGAATTCAAATTACAAAGATATGGTGAAGAGGAGAAAAAAGGTTCAGATCAACAGTTGAACTTGTATTTTCCTCCGACAGAGGAAGAACAGTTTACATTCAACATCGATATCGGTGAAGGCAGCCATCATCACTTCAATTTTCAGTTGAAACAGTATCATGAATAGGTATTTCCTTGTGAAATTTATGACCCTATTGCTAATTATTTGGAATCTATGAGTAGCATGGATGTCAAAACATTTTTGTTAGACAGAGATTGTTTATGTTATCAATTATATTGCTGCATGATATGACTTCCATTATTTTTCGGGTTAAGATTAAGAACAAGTTCAGTAAATCAGTTTCTGACATGGCCTCATTGGAAGCATGAGTTTACTTGATTAAGAAGCAATACAATGGTTAGAGTAGGAGTAGATAAGAAAATAAGCTCGCTCTATGAGCAAGTAGACTCTTTCAGTTATTGGTTGTTGAATAAGCAAAGTAGGTTACATGCATGCTACAGTTTTGCGGAGGATCAGTTATAAAGGCAAGATGAATCCATAGCCGAATGGTAAAGGAGACTAAAACTACTAGGTTCTTGGAGCCTCACGGGGAGGTCTCCATCCCAGTTGGAGCTAGATGTTATCTCCTCAAATGGTTTGGTAAATTTTGAGGAATTTCAGTCTTTTGGGCTTAATTTATCATTTTCTTTGGCCATTTGCCATAATCCATATCTTCAAATTCCCCATTAAGTTCTTATTGATTATGTTTTCTTCAAACCCTTGTGACACTGTCATTGACCTGCATTCCAAAACTTGGTCAGTATTTCTTAGAAACTTAGTTTAAAGCCTTTTTATATTGTCAAATAAAATATCGAAAAAAAATCCGCAAAAGGTCTATGCACATGTTCTAATCCTAAAGTTACCTCGTTAACCAAAGCCACTGCTCCTATACTAAAGCCACAAGTTATTCACATTCCAAGACATGGGTTAAATCTATATGTCCTATTCTTATGATATTATGCTAAATTCCAAGTCAATTCACAAGCCGAGTCCACATGTCAAGGCCCAATGTTGAGCACCAAGTCTACCATAAACTCTACTCCTCATCGACAAGTTATATTAGTAGTTGCATTATTAAAGCCAAGAGTTAAGGCATAAATCGAGACACCAAGCCTAATGCTAAGCTCCTCCTCAATTCTGTATTGATGCACCAATAAAGTTAGCTCTCTTGTAGTAGTTTGCCTATGAGAAAACATGCAATTGCCTAGGTGGACTGCAATTCATTTGTCTAACACAACAAAACATTTCCTTTTTCATTATAATTCTCGTGATAAGGATCCCATCAAAGCAATTCATTTCAGTAGTTCCAATCTAATTTTCCATGCCTTTGATTTAGATGAAAAGAATGGCCAGGACCTTTTGATTGGCTTGAACTCTAGAAATGTATATTCAGTATCATTGAGGCAACCGTTACAAGATCCTGGAGGAGAAGATGATCTTGTGCAGGTATGGAGTATGGAAGATCATGTTGTGGTGGCTTAGGGTGAGGGTCACAACTCTTGGGTCAATGTTGTTCTATTCAATTCATGCTGGACTTCACCTTGTTTAGAATGCATAGAAGAAAGCACCATGTACCGATTTGGATCAGTTGGGCAGGATACCCAATTACTTCTATAAGACTTGGTGATTGATAAAATTGTAGTGCATGTGCAAAGGTGTGCTCCAGGTGGCTCTCCTATATACAGTACGAGTAGTCAAAAATTATATGCATCAGTACCATTAGGGAAAACACATGGGACCACTAGTCCTTGTAGTGGTAGCGAAGTGACTACAGAAAGAAACGCTTGATGGATTCACAAAAATGGATGCATTTGTTGAGCGTGGATATTTTCCTGGCTGAGCGCAAGGATAAATAAAAGTAGTTTCCCGAATGTAGAATTCATTGCTCCAGACAGTGGCATTTCCATAGGAAGCCAAACGTGCATTGCATACAACATGTCAAAAGGTTAAAACATGGCTTGGGGAAGGAAAAGATGTCAGATTTAGTGATTGGAAGGTTGTCGAGGTTAAGATACCAAATATATTTCAGTTGTTGAGTGTAAAACCTGTTGTTTACTTGATGGACATGACAGAGAAAGACTATCAAAGAAAAGAAGAATAAGTATCTTTCAAAAGTACATTCTTCGTTTCAGGGTCATGCACGTAGCAGATCCCAAGTATCGAGCAACAAATCAGGCCACATGTTCAACCATATCCTGATTTCTAGGAGGGAAGTCACAAGTAATAAAGGATTTCTCAAGCCTACGGTTTTGGTGGCTTGCACAGGTTTCAAAAGGCGTTATTAGCAACCGAAACCAAAATTTTTGGTGTCTTACTAACCATAAATCTTGGTCCCCAAGCCACTGAAAGCGCAGAGACTGGAAAAGTGCTCTTATCTTTTCCCAGATCGGGTCTTCTTGTTTCCAGACCATTTGGAAAAGGTTCTAAATGAAATATAATAATTAAATTGATGAATATCAATATCCTTTTCTAGATTTAATGTCATATATTAAGGTAAACAAGATAAAATTCTTTTCTATTTATGGTCAACAAGCACCCAGCTGTCAAAGAAGGAGTTCAAAGTGCTCAGTCATGATGTTGAAAATATGAAAGACTATTGGAGTTGTCGATGATTGCAGAAGATGATTTGATAAGAGTTTGACCCTCGAATTAGGACTTGATACTATACATCATATCTATTTGATTTTGTTCTATTATTAGTATTCTAGATCCATTTTAATAGGATTATAAACTGTTATGTAAAGGATATAAAGCCTAGTATTTTGAAGGAGACGAGAGTTCGAGTTTGGAGAAAAATGATACTACTTTTGTAATAGACTTTCTCATATATAATACAGAAGGACATGTTCCTTTCATTATTATTGTCAGATTACCATCTCCTTTCTTTTCTGTACTTCGAATGATTGTTTTAAATCAAGTTTGTCTTAAATGCTAGGGGTTGTTATCTCACTTTGTCAAGTCATAAGCTTGATTTAATAATAAACTACACTATCTTTATTCAACCCATCACCCATCTGATTTGGTTGATAAATATAGAATTCTTCACCCACAGTTCAACTACTTCTCTGATATTTAATTCTTGAAAGCCTTGTCTCATCTGGTTATGTATTTGACTATCTTGAGAGTAAGTCAGTTATCTAGTATCCCATTTGATCCAATAAACACATAAAACCAAAACACATTTTAAGTTACCAAGCTTCTTCAAGCTACAACCTGAGAAGGACTCCTGAAGAGATAACAAATTGGCGTCGTTTTCGGGGAACAGAGATTGAAGCTCGTCTTCCTTGGGAGAAAACATAGATCCAACTTTGATGATAGACAAAGTCTGGACATATTTTTGGTTGTAATAATCTATCTGGCGACTCCATGAAGGACAGATTCAGTGGTGACTCCGTTGTTCAGAAATCAGTTGGCGACTCCACTTGTATGAAATGGACACGAGGTATGCATTCTGTGATTTCTCAAGTATTTATGGTTATCCTAATGCAATTCCTAGTAGAGATGAATGGGAACATAGTATTCCTAGATTTTGAGGAGAAGAGTGGGAAGTGCCAGCTGAACACTTGCTGGATTTTCATGACTTTATTCATCGGCTTGAAATTGTACATGAGGATGTTCAAATTAAGATTTTCAGTTTTTCATTAGAGGGAATTGCTCATGATTGGTACCGGTTTCTTCCTCTTGCCAGTATCAGCTCTTTGGCATATTTTCATGTTGTTTTTCATGTGTTTTGTAAAGACAAATTTCCAGCTGATATTCTATATCTCGAAGGTTGTCATGAATTCAATTTATTGAATAAAGAACTAAGCATTCATGAAGATTTTGTTGCAGTAGAAGATACCTCTCATTATGATCAAGATATTGATGATCTTCAGGATGTTAACCATAATGTAGATACTTTTGACATTGTACTAAATGCATCTACTATCTTAGGTTTTCATGAAGATCAGATTGTTCCCTTTGAAAGTTTAAAAGATGATGGGCAGATTGAAGGAACAACATGTAATAGTTTTGAATTTACATCAGATATTAATGGCAGCCCTCAATTTTTCGATTTGCAGATCATGGGAAGTTGCAGTAACCATGAGGAATAGGATTTTCAGGGGCTGTCTAATCTCCAGCTAGAGCATCAGGAAGATCCTCCTTCTCCTTAGGAATATGTTGTTTCAAATTATGATAAGGAACAAGGCGATATTTTTCGAAATATGTTTGAAGATTTTATTGTTGATACTTCTATACAAGAAGCTTCATCTTTGTCATTAGGATCTTATCTTGATGCTCCTATATTCAACCAATACAGTGATGAGGAAGAAGATTTCGAGATTTGTGAAGGATTGTTGTCTACTAGAATTTCATCTAGTTCTATTTTTCAGCAGAGAGATGATCATAAATGTGTTCATGTTGTGGTTGATGTTAGTTATGAGTGTTTTGATCAAAATTGCAATGAAGATCAAGAACATATCTTTTATTTTCTTTCAAAAACTCTTAGTTGTGATAGGCCATCATATCATCATGATGAATTCAAATTACAAAGATATGGTGAAGAGGAGCAAAAAGGTTCAGATCAACATTTGAACTTGTATTTTCCTCCGACAGAGGAAGAACAATTTACATTCAACATCGATATCGGTGAAGGCAGCCATCATCACTTCAATTTTCAGTTGAAACATTATCATGAATAGGTATTTCTTTGTAAAATTTATGACCCTATTGCTGATTATTTGGAATCTATGAGTAGCATGGATGTCAAAACATTTTTGTTAGACAAAGATTGTTTATGTTATCAATTATATTGCTGCATGATATGACTTCCATTATTTTTTGGGTTAAGATTAAGAACAGGTTCAGTAAATCAGTTTCTGACATGGCCTCATTGGAAGCATGAGTTTACTTGATTAAGAAGCAATACAATGGTTAGAGTAGGAGTAGATAAGAAAATAAGCTTGCTCTATGAGCAAGTAGACTCTTTCAGTTATTGGTTGTTGAATAAGCAAAGTAGGTTACATGCATGCTACAGTTTTGCGGAGGATCAGTTATAAAGGCAAGATGAATCCATAGCCCAATGGTAAAGGAGACTAAAACTACTAGGTTCTTGGAGCCTCACGGGGAGGTCTCCATCCCAGTTGGAGCTAGATGTTATCTCCTCAAATGGTTTGGTAAATTTTGAGGAATTTCATTCTTTTGGGCTTAATTTATCATTTTCTTTGGTCATTTTCCATAATCCATATCTTCAAATTCCCCATTAAGTTCCTATTGATTATGTTTGCTTCAAAACCTTGTGACACTATCATTGACCTGCATTCCAAAACTTGGTTAGTATTTCTTAGAAACTTAATTTAAATCCTTTTTATCTTGTCAAATAAAATATCGAAAAAATCCACAAAAGGTGTGTGAACATGTACTTATCCTAAAGTTACCTCATTAACCAAAGATATCGCTCCTATACTAATTCCACGAGTTCTTCACATGCCAAGACATGATTTAACGCTATATGTCCTATTCTTATGATATTATGATAAACTCCAAGTCAATTCACAAGCCGATTCCACATGTCAAAGCCCAGCGTTGAGTGCCAAGTCTACCATACACTCTACTCCTCATCAACAAGTTATATGATCAGTTGCATTATTAAAGCCACGCGTTAAGAAATAAATCGACACACCAAGCATAGCTCTAAGCTCCTCCTCAATTCTGTATTGATGCACCAACAAAGTTAGCTCTCCTGCAGTAGTTCGCCTATGAGAAAACAAAACATGCAATCGCCCAGGTGGACTGCAATTTAATTGTTTAACATAGCAAAACATTGCCCTTTTCATTATAATTCTCGTGATAAGGATCCCATCAAAGAAATTCATTTCAGTAGTTCCAATCCAATTTGTCATGCCTTTGATTTAGATGCAAACAATGGCCATGACCTTTTGATTGAACTAAACTCTGGAAATGTATATTTAGTATGACTGAGGCAACAGTTACAAGATCCTAGAGGAGAAGATGATCTCGTGCAGGTATGGAGTATGGAAGATCATGTTGTGGTGGCTTGGGGTGAGGGTCACAACTCTTGGGTCAGTGTTGTTGTATTCGATTCATGCTGGAGTTCACCTTGTTTAGATGGCACAGAAGAAAGTACCATGTACCGATTTGGATCAGTTGGGAAGGATACCCAATTACTTATATAAGACTTGGTGATTGATAAAATTGTAGTGCTTGTGAGAAGGTATGCTCCAAGTGGCTCTCCTATATATAGTACAAGCAGTAAAAAAGTATATGCATCAATACCATTAGGGAAAACGCATGCAGTCACTGGTCCTTGTAGTGGTAGCGAAGTGACTACATAAAGAAATGATTGATGGATTCACAAAAATGGATGCATTTGTTGAGCGTGGATATTTTCCTGGCTAAGCGCAAGGGTAAATATATGTAGCTGCCCAAATGTGGAAGCCATTTCTCCAGACAGTGGAATTGCCACAGGAAACCAAGCGTTCATTGCATAGAGCATGTCAAAAGGTTAAAACATGGCTTGGGGAAGGAAAAGATGTCAGATTTAGCGATTGGAAGGTTTCCGAGGTTAAGATACCAAATATATTTCAGTGGCTGAGCGTAAAACCTATTGTTTACTTGATGGACATAACAGAGAAAGACTATCAAAGAAAAGAAGAATAAGTATCTTTCAAAAGTAGATTCTTCGGTTCAGGTTCATGCAGATAGCAGATCCCAGGTATCGAGCAACAAATCAGGCCACCTGTTCAACCATAGCTTGATTTCCAGGAGGTAAGTCACAAGTAATAAAGGATTTCTCAAGCCTATGGTTTCGGTGGCTTGCACAGGTTTCAAAAGGCGTTATTATCCACCGAAACCAAAATTTTTGGTTACTTTCTAACCATAAATCTTGGTCCCCAAGCCACTGAAAGCGTAGAGACTGGAAGAGCACTCTTAATTTTGCCCAGATCGGGTCTTCTTGTTTCCAGATCATTTGGAAAAGGTTCTAAATGAAATATAATAATTAAATTGATGAATATCAATATCCCTTTCCAAATTTAAAGGCAGGTATTAAGGTAAACAAGATAAAAGTCTTTTCTATTTATGGTCAACAAGCACCCAGCTGTCAAAGAAGGAGTTCAAAGTGCTCAGTCATGCTGTTGAAAATATCAAAGACTATTAGAGTTGTCAATGATTGCAGAAGATGATTTGATAAGAGTTTGACCCTCGAATTAGGACTTGATCCTACACATCATATCTATTTGATTTTGTTCTATTATTAGTATTCTAGATCCATTTTAATATGATCATAAACTGTTATGTAAAGGCTATAAAGCCTAGTGTTTTGAAGGATATGAGTGTTCGAGTCTGGAGAAAAATGATACTATTTTTGTGATAGACTTTCTTATATATAATACAGAGGCACATGTTCCTTTCATTATTATTGTCAGATTACCATCTCCTTTCTTTTTTGTACTTTGAATGATTGTTTTAAATCAAGTTTGTCTTAACTTCTAGTGACTATTATCTCACTTTGCCATTTCATAATCTTGATTTAATAATAACCTACACTATCTTTATTCAACCCATCATCCATCTGATTTGGTTTATAAACATGGATGATTTTAGGGGCTAAATTTCGCTCATGGGCTAATTTTCCATGGTTTTTCCAAAATCGAGATTCGCTATTTTAAAAATGATTCGCCCAAATTCTATAGGGTAAAATTATTTTACCTTAAAAATCGCCACGATTTTATAAAAACTGTATAAAATCCTTATAAATTTGAATATTTTTACAAAAATATCGCCAATCATTTATAGTTGGCATATGAAGGATTAGAAATACTCTCTAAGATTTGTCCATTTAAAAATAAATTTCCATCCTTAAAATCATCCGTGTTTATAAATATAGAATTCTCCACCCACAGTTCAGTTACTTATCTGATATTTAATTCTTGAAATCCTTGTCTCATCTGGTTATGTATTTGACTGTCTTGAGAGTAAGTCGGTTATCTAGTATCCCATTTGATCCAATAAACACATAAAACCAAAATACATTTTAAGTTACCAAGCTTGTTCAAGCTACAACTTGAGAAGGACTCATGGAGAGATAACACATTCTACTGAAGTCATCAATAAATAGTAAAAAACACTTTCTTCTCTCATTGATTGGACTAACCAAATGTTCACAAATATCAATGTGAACAAGTTGTAGCATCCTAGTTTCCCTCCAAGTTCTTGTGGCAAATGGTAACCTTCTATGTTCTCCATAAATGCAAGCCTAGCATGTTGCATTTTCCTTCTGAAATGTGGGAAATCCTTTTACCATTCCTTGTTGTTGAAGTTGAATAATATTATAAACATTCAAGTGTCCAAAGCGAACATGTCATAATTGAATAGGTGTAATACCTATCTCTACTAATCCTACAAAATATTTCATTCTTTGAATGATTGTGCCTTTCATTATAATAAGTTTTCCATCCTCGTAACCTATCATCATTGTTTTATAATTGCCATTTATTGAGTTGCTTTTAATAACTCCATCTTCAATTACTATTTGATGCACTGACTAGCATATCAAAATCAAAGATAACAAAGTCTTCTTAAAGGAGGGAACATACCAAACATTTGAGATTATACTTTACCCAATTCCTAGTAAAAACACCTTTACTTGACCTTTTCCCTGTGGTATGCAATTGGTGTCATCTACTAGAAAGACTGAACTCAAATTACAATCTTGATAAGTCCAAAATAAATCTTTCATGTATGTCATATGTTGAGTTGCACCAGTATCATTGATCCAAGCATCCTCAAAATCATTTCTAAAAGAGTAAGTTGTTTGAACTTTGTTTGTTGCAAAAACATAATCATAATTCTAATTTTCATATGTATTTTCATATTGTGTCAAAGAAGATTCTTTCTATTTACCTAACTTCTCATAAGGAATGCAATAATCTGAGGCGTAGTGTCCAATCTTATTACAAAGAAAACAATTTATTGTTTTCTTGCCTCTTCCTCTTCCAGTTGATTGTGATTGGTGTTGTTCTTCTTATTTGGAATCTTTCTTAGTCCAAGACATATTACCTCTGCCTTTTCCTATTCCTCTACCTCTTCCTCAGGCTTGACCACAACCTCGATTTGAATACTGAGATGTATTATATTGATGTTCATTTTCTTTATGCTAATTTACTTTTGTATAAGAAATACATTTTTCAATAGTGCTCTTGCTTGTGCTTGCAACCAAAACATACTCTCATGATCGTTGTTTCTTACCAAAAGTTTTATGAATAGCTAATATCTCACTAAGTTTATGAAATGTTAATTTTTCCAACTTATCTGTAAACTGCAATGTTTCCAAGAAATTCTTCTATGATTATGGCAAACCCAAGATCAAAATTGTAACCATCAAACTATCTTCAATTTTAGCAAAACCGGCCTTTGAAATCTCTTGTTTCATATTTTTTAGTATTGAAATATATTCCATTACATCTCCCGCAACAACTAACTTTTGTTGTAATAAATTTAATTGAAGATCAACTCTTTTAGCTTCAGTTTGTGAATAAAACAAATCTTTAAGTGTTTTTCAAGATGACCAAGAATCACTGCAATTTTCAATGTGCACAATAACTTCATCGGAAATATTACTTTGAATTAGTGTTAAGGCATTTTCATCTTTCAACTCACATCTTGCTAATGGAACGACATCAATTGGTTTTGTAGGTTGTTCATTACAAATTCCTTTCCATGATTCATTGTAAAGGAGAGTGCTTTGAATGTGCTAACTCCATAATGTATAGTTCTTTGAACCTTCTAACTTGTCAGAATCATTAAATAGACTAATGATTTTAGACATTGTTGAGTTGTAAGTGCAATTAAACCTTACATCACCAAAAAAAAAAAAAACAATATGCACTATATATCTCCAAAAAACAAAAATAACACCTTATACGCCAAAATTAAAAAACGCCCCATATCAACAAAAATAAAAGCACCTTATAATGGCAAAAAAAAATATCCATTGCACCTGATGACACCAAATGCTTCTTATAACACCGAAAAAATATGCAATGATCAATAAATATTTGCAATATTGTTTGTGAATGATTGTAATGAACATATTATATCACCTAAATTATATTAATTAACACCTTATATCACCTTAATTGTATTTATGAGCACCTTATATCACTTTAATTTAATTGTATTAATTAACACCTTATATCACCTTAATTGTATTTGAGAGCACCTTATATTACCTCAATTGTATTAATGAATTGATAATTATGGTGTATCATGAAGTAATGAACCATAAAAGGCGTAAAAGTTATGCATAGGATACACACCATATACCATACACCAGGTAAAGAGATCTATCGGGGCTTGGCTTTGACCCGCGAATAGTCTCGTCAGAAAGTGTTTTATTGAGCTCTAATCAACACTATTAATAATACAAATTGATGTGTTCTTACAATTTATAAAAATAATTTTTTTAACCTTACTTGTGTTAGCTTACAATCTCACTTTGCTTTATGTGCACTTCTTAATTACTTTTACCACTCAATGCAAATTTAGATTTTATTCTTACAAATAAATATCTTTCCTTCACACTTCATAAAACGAATTTATAATTTTTTTTTTTACAAAAATGATTATGTTGTGCTGACATTCCTTCTCTTTTGTACATGTCGCAACTATGCCAAAATCGGAGGTCCTTCTACACGTGCCAACGCTCCCACGGATTGGGGGTCTTTCTCTTTGTTTATTTGTGCATCAGATACACCGAATTGGATTGTTAACATGCCCTTACTGCTCATATCAAAGTTGATGCACCACATGGACCATTAACACACCCTTCTACTCCCTTTCAAGTCGAGTTGCATGCCAATCAAAGTTGAAAATTGTTAAATCACCACATGTCGAGGGTTACATGCAAGTCATGAGGATCACCATGGTTCGAGGGTTACATACAAATCGTGAGGATCATGAGGTACCATGCTTCCGTTGCAACAAATTTTATTTTGAAGCAAACTTCTATTGTTCTTTGAATTTTCATTTTCATAAGTGATCGACCTTAAAGACAAATATTTTGTTTATGACCTACTAGACATCATAACTCCAATTTAATTTCCTTTACAAGACTTTCATACTTTTTATGCTCCAGCCATCCCCAACCTATGCAATAATTTTTCTCAACTCACTTGCGATGCTAAGATACCTTGTGATCACAATCCCTTTCCTCAAATAAAAATTTGATGGTGCCATTAGACATTGGAGTGTTTGAAAACTAGCTTGTAGGTGGGCATTCCTTGGGCATAATAATTTTCGATTGCGAAAACTCTTTAGGCGCAATCAGACAAATATTACTTGAAACCAACCATGTTGGTAGACAAAATTTGCAAATAAAAGTTAAAATAAAAATTCCATCCAAGTCCAGTTACTCTTTGCATCACAGATTTACAAACTTGTTACTCCATCAGAAGATTATTTCATATCTCAGTTACAACCCATTATGCTACAAGTTCCAAGTCTCACATGATCTAGGTTCCACATCATTCTTTCTCATCAAGTTTTTCCACCATTGTGGTTCGACTCATCTCTCCTTCCTTTCAAGATGTCATATACTTGTTGTAGATTTGATGGACCTTTCAAGTAGGTGCAGGTATGTTTCCTTTCTAATATTTAATAAAAAATTATTTGAGTATTATAGAGTGTATTTGGAAAATTCCATGTGCTTATTATGTCCATTTTTGTTGCTCCCCTATTCCCTTCCTATTTGTCATTTTTTCAAGGATGAAAAAATCCTTCAATTGGGGGGGGGGGGGAACATTCATATATTTTAATTCTTTTTAAACACATCATGTTCTTATGCTACCTCTTAGACTCTTTGAAAGGATTCCCCTGTAAAAAATGGTAATATGCATGTCTCTTCCACATTTGATTATTGTTGTTACAATAAACTCCAGATCTTTTAATCGTCATTTCTTTTCATACTGATGCAACACCAAATTGAAATATGTCACTTGGAGGATGTTCTACATGACCATGACATGTTTTGGCACCTATCAGATTGCAAGAAACTCAAACTAGGTGGACAGGGGAAGGCGGTTAAACCAAAATTCAAACACATAAACTTCAACACATTAGGGAAGAAACAGAGTAGTAGACATTTCGAGAAATTGAGATGATTATTCCATATTATATAGAGGATGTGCCCTTGAAATCAATTTTGAAATATGGTTGGTGTCATGGCAACTAAGTTGTGGTTTCAATGTCACATGTTGTAGTTTCAAAAGATTTATCTTGAGACAGTAGATGATGAATCCAAGTTTGTAATTTCCAATACATATCTTCCTTTGTCATTGGCTTCAGCTGGAGATGTGGGTGAAGAAGTTGTTAATGATTCTACAAGTGTTGTTGAAGATGGTCAACTAAAATGTTAACAACAAGATTTCAATGAAAAAAAAAACAACCAAAAAGATAAAGACGCATCCCATATTTTGTGAAGGACCCGTGATTTTATGCATAAATCAGGGAAAAGATCTGATTTCCTTCTTTGAGTTAGATACATCATGTAATCGCTCCATCTCATGCATTCCTTTTAACTAGTTGGTTCTGAAACAACCGCTAAATTTGTTTGAAGGAGGAAATCAAGCATGTGTTGCTAGATCTCACATTATGTATGATGATGAGATTGATTGAGTTCATTAGGAGGAATATATGTTGCAGATCTTAGAGATTATTGTTTTTATTCATCTTATGGTTAGCCTAATAGAATGGATGGCCACTATATT
>ML777017.1:89804-115962 GCA_009831015.1 Picea engelmannii | reverse complement strand
AATGTCAATCCTACAAAGAAATTGCATGGAAAGGATGGAGCTAAATATATTCAAGCTTAAGGTTATCCATTTCATTTCTTGTGGAAACCTGTAACAAGTTTCATTATTTGATCTGCTTTTTGGTGGATATATGTTTCAGGATTGTGCAGTGTTTCCCTTGACAATTAGGCTGGCTTGAAAAAAAAGTTTAAAGAGACATATAGGTTTTTCTTAACTGTTGAAGACCTGTCTCCAAATTTAGGCATGTTTTGGTACTTCTTCACAGATATTTTCGACTTTTTCACAATTTTCTCCCTTCTAGTATTCCATGCAAATATTTTACCATTGACAATATGCTTTAATCATTGGCCATGTTTGTTTGCCTTCATCTTCGCTGCCATGACATCAATCTTGAAATCTTATCCTTTTGTTGGTGACTCTGCACTTACTTTGGCCTCATTGCTCCATTCATAAAAAAATAAAAATAAAAAACTTGTAGGGATGCGTTTTTCATTCTTCCTTTTGAACATATTTACTAGGATCACTTTTTTAAGTCTAGTCATGTACAAATTTTGGATTTGAAGGGGATTAGGAAATGCAAACTTTTTTTTTGCTACTACTTTGGCCTATGCATGTTTTGAGCTAACTTTGATCGTAGAAAGTGTTGGCACAATGGTTCACCATGATAGATCTTTTCATAAGTTACTTACTCTAAATACAATGCATCAAAAAGGTGATTCTTGAAAGGAAATTATAGGTTCTTGTTTGTTTTGGGATTGTCTACCACAATCTTTTCTCTCTTCGAAGGCAATTAAACGTTTTGGGAGATATTTGGTCCTATCCTTGGCTATCTCATTGTTGGAAATTCTCATATTTATTGTGCATTCAAAGGCAATTGTTAATTTCCTTTGGGATTGTTTTTCTAATGTAGTTGCATTCTTGTGGAATGGATTTGCAAAGTGAAGTTGAAGTGAGTAGAGCATCAGAAGGAGACTTAATGACTTGATCTATGCTTGGAGTAGAAAAATGATTTCATCATATCTTAAAATCCATGAATGGGTATCCGCGAATTTTGGATGAGAAAAGCACTACAATGAGATGAAAAAATCCACCAAATTTCTCACAAACCCGGTTCATAATTTTAAAGAAATCACGCACAATCACCTACAACTTTTGGATTTGGAGGGGAATAGGAAATGAAAACTTTTAATTTGCTGTTGCATTGGCCTATGCATGTTTTTAGTTGACTTTGATGATAGAAAGTGTTAGCACAATGGTTTACCATGATATATCTTTTCAGAAGCTACCTACTCTAAATACAATGCATCAAACGGGTGATTCCTGAAAGGAAATTATAGGCTCTTGTTTGTTTTTGGATTATCTACCACAATCATTTCTCTCTTCAAAGAAAATTGATTTATTAGGGAGATATTTGGTCCTATCGTTGGCTATCTCATTGTTGGAAATTCTCATATGTATTATGCATTGAAAGGCAATTGCTAATTTCCCTAGGGATTCTTTTTATGATGTAGTTACATTCTTATGGAAAGGATTTGCAAAGTGTAGTTGAAGTGAGTAAAGCATAAGATGGAGACTCTGTGACTTGGTCTATGTTTGGAGTAGAGAAACGATTTCACCATATCCTAAAATCCGTAAACTTGGTATTTGCAAATTTTGGAGGAGAAAAGCACCATAGTGAGATGAACATATCCAAAACAATTATTACAAATCCAGATCATAATTTTAGAGAAATCATACACCGCCACCTACAATACTTTTGCCTATATCTTACGAACCATGAATTGGGTCTTCATGATTTTTGGTGGAGAGGGCCACTGAAGTGAAACATACATGACTACCAAAAATCTCCAGAACCCATGTCAATATTTAAGATATATTGGTTGTTTATCAATCCTATGGTGGTTTTTGACAACAGTAAAGAACCTTTTGTCTTGATCTCGTGTGGCACCTTGAGTGGGAAAACCAATAGCACTTGTTTAGTTGTACATCCACAATTGTGGTAAAAAATACATGATGTGGTTCCAATAGTTTTTAAACATCATTGTGGTCTAGTAATTGAGTGATTTTGTGGCAAACAAAAGGAGAAAAGCAATCATACCATCCTAAAAATATACTCAACATTTACGGAGCATTAAGAACAACAATTTTTGGGTAGTTTATGGGAGCCTTGTAACAACATTTGAGGTAGAATTGAGGCAACATTAAAGATAATTCTCTTTGACAACATTTTACATACATATGGTGCATGGTTATAGAGAAGTTTTTTGGTAGAATTAGGATTACAATTGATGCATAGTTGTTTGGGAGAAGTTTTCACCTCCACACAACAAGTGTAAATGGAAACCATTATCATTATGGATGTATCTCATTTCCTTAGGTATTAATACTTCAACTCCTACCACAAATAATAAGAGAAGTCAACACAAAAACACTTCAAAGGGTGAGATTTTTTTGTTGCAGTAGAAAAAGAACAATTTCAAGAGCTAAGTTTCACCACACAAGAACCAACAATTACAAAACTTGTGGTTGTTACACAAGAACCAACCATGAGAATCTTAGTTGTAACTCAAGTCTTTCTACTAGTGTTTTCTCTTCAAGGTTTTCAAGGTGTTATTTTCTTAATCAAATAGAGACAACTTATTACCCAATTTTTCAAATGGAGACATAATCACACAAGTTCATGAGGATTTAGTTGCATGAGTTATAGGTTTGCATGAGGACATGCAACATATTCAGTTGGGGGAATGTTGAGTTGCAAAATTTACTATCTTTTCACAACCTTTTCCCTTTATTTTTAAGCCTTTTTTACTCTCATGTAACCTTGTATTCAGTCCATTTTAATGCTTTATGTGGGATTTGGTTCGAGGTATTTTCCAATGCATTTATTTAAGTATTTTAAGTAAACTTATGATTAAATATTAGAAAAATAACATATTCTCACTTATCTTTTGAAATTGGGTTAGTTTGCTAGTAATTATAGGAACATGTGGATCCTGTAACGACGCGGATTTCACCACTCTCTTCAAATTCATACAACCAAATTCAAATTTCCTCTTCAACCATTGAAAATTTTATATGGATTTGAGATCACCATTCAAATATCTTGGATATGGAAAGAATCTTATAGCTTTTGATGAGATTAGTTGTGAGTTGTTAGTAAATATATTTGAGATATTATGAGTTGATTTTTAGCAAATGGATGTAACCACATAAGAAACTTGAGGATCTAGGAGAAATTAGTGGATCTGAATTTATTATTTGTTATTTCAGTTTCAAAACAATTTTATGTATAAATAAGAGTGCCTTCTCTATTCTAGAAGAATACTCATAGAGAAACGTCGAAATTATAATGGAATAAATCACAATTTTATCATATGTTGTTTTAATGTAGATCCTAGTTTTATAATTTATGTAGTTAAGTTTAGTTTACAACAATTAGATTAATTTAGTTATGTTGTAGATCAAAATCAACACTTTATTCTATAGAGTATGGTCTTGCTTCAGAAGAATGGAGAGTTTATTATTGTAGATTGACTTTTATTTATTCTTTGGAAGTGTGTTTCATTTTCATAATGATTATTTTCCTTTATGCAAGTCTGTTTCCTTTTATCAAATCTTGCTAACAATGGGAGAAATGGTCCATGGAAATCGTGCAAGGAGAAAACTTGGTGACAGTATAATCCCTAACCGATAACATAATTGATTCCAAGTGTTGTCGAGTCCAAATGGCATGTCAAGTAGGTAGAGGAGAACGCTTGATAGTAGGTCCCAATTAGACCTACTCGCGTTTGGTGTAGCATTTTCGACGAGCATGTGAGCCTCGTTGTGCTGAAAAATTAAAAGAATAAATAGGGGAAAGAAAAAAAATTATCCCCCAAAGATTCCTAATTAATCCTAAGTCTAATCTAAACTGAAAAAAAACCAATCTAACCTAACTAATTCTAACCTATCCCGCAGGAGCAAAGCTAATAGATGATCACAACTTAAAATGATATTTGGACAAAAAAAATAGTTCATGACAGCCAAAAGTATGTTATATTAATAATATTGTAGATATCATTGCAAATAGTTGAAGAGGAGACTTGTAACATTATCCCTGCACTCATTGGAAATCACAACAAAATAAGAATTCTAAATATTAAGCACATAAATAGTTTGCATGATCAGTACCCAAAAAACTTAAACTACAAATACAAGTGTAGAATACTCCCATAAGCATTTGCAAATGGTTATGAATTCAAAATGCCTTCTCCTCTTTATTCACTCTGAAGTAATAGTACCATCTTGCATTTACAAAGGTAAAACATGCTTTCTTACATCCTACAAGTTCTCTTTTATAAGACAAGAGGAGATTCTTCAGTTCTAGTGATTGTTCATTTCGTTTTCCTTCCACTTCTTATCTTTCATTTCAAATTTAATGTATTTTCAAAAATGAACATGTGAGCATTACAAAGAGAAGTTGAAAAGACTCCTGGTTTAATATTTTTTCCCTAAGGAAGTTTACAAATGATATTCATTAAAAAATATTATCGACTTGGCTCGTATGTATTGTCTTTTGTTCCTTGAGTCATTCTGGGTGTTTCTAGAGTTAAGTTGTTTAACAAGATCATTTTGGCTTCTTTTTTTGTCTTAGCTTTCAATCGTTCTCTTGTTGTTCAATTTTGACTCCTATAGCTTGATATATAAGTGTTTGAACATGCATAACCCATTTTTTGAGTACATTCGGGTCTTCTTTGTGTTATGTATTTTTGAAGAAGTTTTGTTCTCAATCTACTGATATTTACCATACCATATTTTTCTTCTCTCCTCCAACTTTCCAGTGAGCTATCTCAAGCCTGATTTTGTTGTCTGTAGCATGAGATATGGATGTTTGAAGATTGCACAATCATTTTCCCCCCAAATTCTTGGCCTATTGTTCTTTGATTTTTCTAACATCTTCTGTCACATTTTTGGCCTCAAGAAATCCACCATTACATTCCTCTATCAGATACATTTCCAATGAAGTATCATGGGTCCAATTTCGACACATGTATCTCTGGATATGGTTGTTTTAAAACTGGTTCTCAACAACCTTTGATTTGCTTGTGAGTGAACTTGGATCGTTGATCCTTAATCATTCTATGGCATTTTACTCCACAACATATTCCTTCCCAGTGATGATAATTAGGCTCCAATGGTCATCATTTTAGGCCATTCTATAGCATAACCATTTTGTATCCCTCCTTTCCGATGACAATCATCAGGTTCCTATGGTCATCAAGGCAGCCAAGAGTTGGATGCAATGGAGTTCTGATGGGGAGGCTCTGGACTAATGAGAGTCGTTGGTTTGTCTGGGCACAATATATTTACCATTGGTGAGGGGGGAGGTCGTCGAAACATCCAATTGCTAGGGAGAAATGGGGTTTGATGCCAAAGAAGACCCAGAGCCATTGACAGTCATCGATTCGACGAGAAACTAGATCTAGACCATTCATTGAAGGAGGGTTGTAGAGGGAGGAGAGTGACATCATGGTGATGAGGATGCCAATGTGGTGACCAGAGTGACTAGGATGTTAGCATTACAGCTAGGGTGTCCCGAGGGTTGATACATTTCAGCTTGTGATTACGTGGAACTAGAGTGGGCCAAGTTGAACGTTGAAGCCTTAAGGTCATTGATTTGAATATTAGTCATTGGATCTGTATCCCAAGAAATATTAGACATTCATTAGAGGATGGAGTCATCGGAGTGATTGAGTACAGCGTGTTATGGAGCTACAACAACGATAAGGTCTGATGGTGTTGTCATCGAGGAATGGAGTCGGAAGACTCAAATATCTGTAGTGAATAAATCACGACGATGATGAGGATAGGTGTCAACACCTGGTTGAATAAGACTTGGTGTCATGTCATGACATGTATAACCATGTCAGTCCATGCGTCAAACTGAGGATGGGTCCATGTGTCATGTGAGTGGTGTGCCACATGTTAAGGTGATTTGGATTTTTGGGATAGGTTGGCGTTGAGTCATGTGTGACACATGTCATGCTGGGTGGTAAGTCGTGGAAGTGCCACGTGTTCAAGGTGTTAGCTAGCGAGACGGGTGTTAAATGTTGGATTACTTCAAGGCACCAATGACATCAGGGTCATTAATCTCTGGCATCTGATATTTTTTGGATCTTAGGAGGAGGGCATCATCATCGAAGGATGGAGCAGAGTGGTAGAAGTGCTCAAGTGATGAAGCTCTGACGACGAAAAGTCTCAAGGGTGCCATCTTCGGGAGAAGTGGTCGAGGAATGGGATACAAGTGTTGGGATAGATCCTAATGAAGATGAGGAAAGGTGTTGGGTGACACATCAACGCCACATCATATCAACACAAGAGGTAGGAATCCAAGTGGATTCCACGAGGTAATGGGGTGAAAGGGTGAATGAAGGCTTGGAAACTCCAGGATGCCATAACTTTTGATATGTAACTCGGATTTAAGTATGGTAACATTCATTATAAATCTCTCAATGAGAAAAATCCATCTATGAGATTTGTTTAGAGAAAATAATTGAAGAAAATAAGGGGATATTTCAATAGTCCTTGGGCCTAGGTTTCCAAAGAGATAAAATACTAAAAGAGGAACCTAGTAGAGATCCATTTGAAGAGGCTAATGGACAGGTCTATAGGAAATATGGATCCAATAGCCGTGGAAGCTTGGGACCTCATGGAAATAGTAATCCAAGGTAATTTTCTTTCTGCAAAGGGGAAACCTAGTAAGGGTCAAGCTCAAGGTTCTAGATAAGGATCAAGAGATTCCTCCACATCCATCTCAAGGTTGGATCATTCACGTACATGAAGTGGCCCTGCAAACATGATCCTACAAAACAGAAGAATGAGATCAACCATGGGATTAAAAGGAGACTTGTCAATATACCATAAACATTATATTCATTGCCTTCAAGTAAACTTATGAATAAGTACTAATTTTGTTCGCAAAATTAAGAAAATGAAGAGGAGAGGTTTCTCAAAGAAAATTGTCTATGATCTGGGTTGTTGTAGATAAATCTCATGATAGTTGCATGCACTTAATCTCCAACACATAGAAAGGATTAGTGACCTTGTGATTCAAGTTAATATTTGATCAATATATGAGAGTATAAAGATGAATATGTTAGCCACATAGAATCATCAAGAACTTTGGAATCTGAAAAAGGTCCAAACTTAATGTGTCAATTCCATCATACAAATGTCAATTAAAACCACAGGTTAAGAAGCATTATGAAAACATTTGAAATCATAAGATCAAAAGAGATATTGAACCTCCATCAAATATAATCATCAATCAATATCAAACCCCCAACTCCCTCAAGGTAGACAATAAATTAACATTAGGCTAGAGCAGTAGACGATCTGGCATTAGAGTTGAAATTTTTAGTAAGGGGGGCCTTTACTTTTTCTTGTAAAAGTAAAAGTAAAGGGATGTTGTTGTGGCCTCAACAAATGGTGACTCACTAGAAGAACCAATTATCTCTGTCAATAGAAGTCTAGGGACATTACTTCATATCTGAATTTTAAAGATAATCTCAACAAATGCAGACAATTTTCCAATAATTATGGGTACCACAATGATGCCAAATTTCTAAAAGATATAATCCAATATTTCTAGTACTTGTAATCTAAAACACCCTTTCCAAAGATCCAATTAGTGAGGTTAATTATTTTACGAGTTGCACACTTCAGATTGGTTTTGGTTTGACCATGGGTTTTCACTTTTCATAGCAAGCAAACATCTACATAAGTTTGTTCTGCATCTCTCTTTTCCCGACATGACATTGTTTCCAGCGAGCATCCATAGCCCTGAAGAAGTTTCCTCGGTACCATACAATCATAGCTCCGCTGCCAGCATGCGTCCATAGCCTCGATGAGTTTATTTGTACTTCCCACACTATTAATAGTGCTTTCAACTTCCCTTTTATTTCAGAATATGCTCACCCTTTTAAATTTGTATATAGATATACATGTGCATAGGGTGTGAAGGAAGCGGGGTTATACGAGATTTGCTTTAATTTACTGAGTATATGTTATGAATTTTATTTTAACCCACAAGTCTCCCCAAAAACCATCACACTATGGGCCATTTTGTTAATATGAAGTGAATGGAGCTCAAAGAAAAAGAGACACTTTCCTATATTTATGGATTATCATGGTATGCTCAATGGGCACATGTGTTCCACCACAACTATCAATCCATATATACAACTAAGAAATTCATGAATGTTCATTCAGATAGAGAAGCCCATACATCTCTTGACTTGTAAAAAATATCTTCAATATGTGACCAGAATTGGACCAAACCCTCAATCAACATATATGTGTAATTTTTTTGTATTATGTGTTACAAGAGACTACAATCCTTGGGGTTTATCAGCACCAATTGAAAAAGAGCACCAACTCTCAATGCAAGACCCAACCTGTGTATCTCAGCACCAACCGAGATGTGAGGAATCCAACCCTTAAGTACAAGATGCAGCTTGTAGACAGAAAAAAAATATGTCAACATGTACGCGACCTATCTATACTATATCATGCATATCTACACGACCTATCTATACTGCAACACATGTATGTACACAACCTCCTCCACTGTCAGCCTACATACACCTTCAAAAAACTAGGGCATCCATTCTTCTGCACTTCTGAAACTTTCCTGCCTCTATCACATCCACCAATAACATTTCACTACATCCAACCTGTCGTTGCAACCAACCTGTGCCAGACATACATGATCATACATATCCCTCAACCAAGTACAAGTAGCTCAAGGGTGTTATCTATAGGAACCATATCAAAATTGTACCATACATTAGAGTGTTGCTCACTCAATCAACTAGCCAACATATACCATATCCAGATTTAACAATAGCCATACCAAGAATGCCTCAAGAATTCACCATACCATGAGTAAATCTAAGCATCAAGACAACATATAACCATACCAGAACTTATGTAGCAGATCTGAACCTGTAGAATGTTATCCTGGGAACTTGCTTCAAACGTCAGGAACCTGGCCCAAGATTTTCTTGGATTTTTCAAATATTTGTGTCATGTTCTTGTTTCACAAGAATATGTACATGCATTGGCCTTATGCAGCATGTGTATGTACGCAAACTGGCCCACTGCAACCTGCATACAGCTTCAGAAAACTAGGGTTTTTTGAACCTCCGAAACTTACACCGTCAAACTTCCTTGCTACCTCAGACTTGTGGAACTTCTGATGCATCCACAAGTGTCTGCAATGAACTTTTCACCAAAAATAGATCTTCAATATGCTCAAAAGATTCATCAACATAAGATACCCTTGCTCAATTATTTATACTCTCCGGGTAGCTTCTTCTAGGGGTTATCTTCTAACCAACTTTACCCAACTTTCTTCTTTTAGGGATAACCCACTTTTAACCACTTGTCCACTTACAACCACTTTATCCACAAATAGTAAACTCACCACTTCTAGTTGCAACTAATTTATTTTTAATTATTTTCTTGTTGCAACCACTTAACCCATGAGTAACCACTTTGACTAGTCAACTTCTTCTAGGAGATTCTAGAATAAATTGACTTCTTTGACCTTCTAGGGGCTTCTAGATAACTCATGAGGGTTCTCCAACTTCACATGGCCATAACTCTCTAATCGTGAGGATTTATGAGATGTTCCACATATCACTAGAAACAACATGATGAACATTATCCATATAGAATAGTGTCACTTGCAAATTCATTGATCTCCATTACTTTATACCTTAAACAAAATTTGGTCCCTTAACCACATATCTAGGATGACTAAACCACTTAACCATTTGGACTACACAAAGCATCTTCCCATGAAGGTTTTAACCATAAGGGGAACACTTTGAAGTTCATCCATTTGGTACTTCATATCTACCATGACATGACATTAAAACTTCCAATGACAATACATCATTATGAAACCACTTGACATCAACCCTTTGACATCAATTACAACAATGACCACATAATCCAACAATCAATACATCAATGATACAAACACATCACTATGACAATACTTGACATCAACCCTTTGACATCCATGATAACATAATACAACAATCTCCCCATTTGGAATTGATGGAAACACCAACATTGATGTCAACATCAATCATTGATGGAAACACTTGGACATGGAAATGGTCATGCTCCCTATGTGATCATCACTCCTCATTAATGTTCATCTTGCCACATTAATGTGACTATCTCTCCCCCTTTGACATCAATGGAAAAGGGCATATCTCTTTGGGGTTTATCCCATGTCTGCTACTCCATCATCTAAATAATCTCTCTCCCTTCGACAAGGGAAATCACTCTAATGTAATGTTGATGACATGGTTGTCAATCATCTCTCCTCCTAGAATCATGCCTCTACAGTCGATCATGGGAAGAATAATAAGTCCCCATGTGGATATGTCTCCCTCTATCTTCTCTGCAAGATGAACAATATGCTACCATTGCAATCTGCTTCTGCTGCAAATGTTGTTGTTCAACCAGAACATAGATCAATTTCTCAAGAATGATCTGCTCTTCCTACAAAAATCCTTGGACCTATCCATGCATCAACCATCTAAACTCATGCCATACCATACATCAAGTGTATTCCAATCATACATGCTATCTCATGCATCAACCATGAAGTAAAGGATATGTTAACAATGAATAGTGAATCATGAACAAACCATCAACCACGTACATCATGTACCATACCATGTTCCAAACATGCACATAAACCATGTACATCAACTATGTACATCAACACCATAAGATATCATCACTGAAGTGTATTAACCATGTGACAAATGTGTATCAAGTTCATCAATAACATCATCAACCATACAACATGCCAACCATGTGCCTCAAACAAGTGTCATATCACTCTTGATATGCATCTATAATAAACCAAGTGCCACAAACCATATGCCAAGAAATGTATCTCAACCTTCAAGTATCAATCATGTACCATATACCATCAACAAGTGCATGAACCATGCACCAAACATGTATCACCACGTGTACCATAGAAAGTGCATCAACCATGCACCAAACCTCAACAAGATGAACCACAATCAAGATATCCATACACATATGCCACATCATCCATAAACCATGTTCCAAAGATAATGCCAGCAAGTGCCTCTAACAAACAACCAGGTCTATACCAATCATGCATCAATTGTAGATCAAGCTATGACTCATCAATGATGTACAACATCACCACCTCATAAACTCATCAACTACATGTCCCAATATGTATCTCAACCATATGCCAAATACATACACCAAGACATCCAACAAATATGCATCTAACAATACATCGCAAGATATGTCAATGGAGCTCACATATGTACCAACTAGGTACTATAACATATATGCCTTAAAACCATTCACTACAGCAAGTACTAAGTAACCAATAATACCTGTAAACATATATCAAGACTGTCCCTCAATATATCAATGATATATCTCTCTCTAGCATCACATCATCATGATATATCTCATAAACAAAGTGCCATGACATTACTGAAAAGGTACTCAACATGAACAACAATATACCTTAGCAAGAATGCATCAATCCACACACTAAGGTTTGTACAATGCATCCAAGATAGGCCTCAAGCACATGCTCCAAAAACTCAACCACATATTATCACCATGCATTCATCAAATACACATACAAACATGAAAACCTAAAGAATATCATCTCAGAACCTGCATAAACTATGTTGTACCATCAAACCATGATGCAACCCATCTGTGCACCCCTCTTTCTAAGGGTTCTACCTCATGTACACAACTTTACAACATATAACACATGTATGTACGCGACTTTTCCTCAGACAATCCACATATATACGCGACTATTCCCACAGGAGATCGTGTATGCCTCAGAAAATGTAAGGCTTTCCTCATTCTATATGTCTTCATTCATGTCTTGTTGTTCAGTCTTCTTCATCCACTTCTGAGAGTGTCTAGGTTTCTCTGTACTTGTACTCTGATCTTCCATCCTTTCAACATTTTCTTCCTTCCAAGTTATATGTGCTCTTCTTGCCATGATGTATGAAGCACTCCTCATTGAATGTCTCCTTGAATTCCAACAATCCTGAGCTTTGTGGCCAAACCCACTGTAGTTGTAACATCTCATGGTGTGACAATGTGCAGCAATGTGTCCCACTTGATTACATATCCAACATCTGAGGATGTTATGGAATCTTCCAACATCTTTCCTTGCATAATGTCCGCAATCCAAAGCATTGTGACCATATTCATTACACGAGAAGCAATGACCATGAAAAAAAAAATCATACCTTTGCCTTGGTGTCCGCCTTGAAGGTGTCTCTCTTTTGAATTTGCTTTGAGGTGTAAAGATGGCTTCTTCGTGCCTTCCTTGCTCCGTTCTTCTGAAAGTTTCCTTTCTTTGTGTAGGTGCTTGACTTGTAGATTTTTTTCCACCTTTTGAGAATGAAGGACTTACCTCATGCTTCTTAGAAGTTCTACCTTCAACGTGTGCAGCTTCCTTTTTGTATCCAAGACCTGATTTATCATTTGGTGATGTTTGAATATCCAATATTGTTGATTTGTTCATGAACTTGATATGAGAATTTGACTTCTCTTCTTTCCTTATAAGATCAACAACTTTTTCTTCCAACTTATGGTATGATTCTTCCTTTTCATTTACTTGATTCTTCAATAGTTCTTTTATCCTTTTGGCTTCTTCAAGTTGGGTCTTAGATTGACATGGACTTCTCTTGTTTCTTTAAACTCTTCAAGGCTTATGTTAAGCTCATCTTTTACCTTTTTCCTTTCTTCTTCTGGACTAATTATATCATTCTTTAGTCTCTTGATCTCTTTTTATTTTTATTTTAATTGGGTCCTTTGCTTGGCTTCTTTTCCTTCTTGTTTCTTGATCATTTGTCGCAATGCCTTGATATGATTTTGATAATTTTATAGAGCTTCCTTAGTGAACCTTTCAAGATCCTCAACAACATCTGAATAATATTTCGATTCATTGCTAACTTCTTCTAAACTATCTAGAACTTTGTCTTTAAGCTTCAATGAATTTTCTTCTTCATCTACAAGATAACTGCTAGTTGATTCTACACAAACTACTTCTATCTTCTTTTTCATTTGCAGGAGAAGATTCAACATCATTGCATTTAGAATTATTGCAACCAGGAGAGTCTTTAACTTCATTGATGATTGAGTCTTGATATTACAGTACCTGAGATTCCATTTAATATGGTCATGAATGCTATTGCATTATTATTTTTTGTAACTTTTGATTGATTCTTTGATGGAACTGATCCATCTATAATTGTATCTCAAACACCTGCTCCTTTTGACTTTAAATACCCTATCATATTTATTCTCCATGCCGAGTAATCTATCTTATCAAAGAATGGAACTTCATCTGCATGTTCTTCTATTTGTGTGTCCACAAATCTCCTTCAATCTTGTAAGGCTTATAGTGAAGGTCTGCTTTGATACCAATTGTTGGACACACTAACCACATTGAGGGGGCGGGGGGGTGAATTAGTGTGAGGGTCTTTTTACAACTCTTTCAAAACTTCAGTTAGAAGCTACTTCAAATATATTATTCATTCATACTTAGCTATTTCCATGTAACAACAACATTCATGAACAATAGATAACATTAAACCATCACCATAATAAACACAAAGAACAAAAGATATATGTGTAAGTTTTTTGTATTATGTTTTACAAGAGACTACAATCCCTGGGGTTTATCAACACCAACTGAAAAAGAGAACCAACTCCAAGAGAGAACCAACTCTCAATGCAAGACCCGGCCTGTGTATCTCAACACCAACCAAGATGTGAGGAATCCAACCCTCAAGTACAAGACCAAGCTTGTAGGTAGAAAACAATCTGTCAACAATGATGAGATCTACTAGTATCAACAATATCAAGCAAAGGGATACTTGAACAAGAAGATTCTCTATTGATAAAAAATGAAGATGAAAAAGAAGAAGACATCCTATGATACACATCTACTACAACACTTCCTTCATCCCATGAAAAAGGTTGATAAGGCATAGTTGTACTAAGTTCATGGGAAGATGCCTTATCCTCTCTATATTCCATATGTGCATTTCTGTCATCAAGTACTTCAAAAGGGGTCGACCCCATTGAGTTTATTTGAATCAGATGATGAGTGGTTTCCTGTAAAGTTAAACCATTAAAGAGATCAAGATACAAATAATAATAAGTGGAATAATTAAGAGAATGAAAAGATTCTCTAGAACAAGAAACATTTTCAAAAAGTGACTTCCTAAATGGTATTTCTTCTTCCTTAAGAAGATTAGTGACTAATTGTGAATTGGTAGGCTTTTCACTAGGAATAGTTTCACAATCAACATGTTCTCCTTCAATGTGGTTTTCCTCATCCAAGCAAAAGGTGGACTGATGTGATAAGAGAGGCATGTCATGTATGTTTATTTCTTTTGCTAAAGTGGAAAGATCAGTGTGGTTGTTTTTCTCCTACACAATATGAGAATCTGAAATTTCTTCCAAAACGTACTCACGGTTAGAAGAGGGGAGAAAATGAAAATAATTCTCAGAACAAGAAGTCTCAATAAATGATCCATCAACAGTAGGAAAACATTATTTCTCTATGTCAGTTATACTAGGAGAATTTGTAACAACATGACAATTCAAATCAACTTAAATTAATTCCACTTTATCCATGGGTGAGGAAGAATTTGTTTCACGAGTGTCCATATTTTCTTTATTAACAAAATGATCAGCCTTCATGTCTTTATTATTAGATTCATCTTCCATTCCTTGTGATGGAAAATATGATATAGGATAATGAGAGCCTAACATAACCATCGATGTGACCCGAAGTGTCCCATTATCAACAGGAAAATCCTCCTCTTGGGAAACTACAAAAAAAATTGAAATCGAACTTACTACACAAGAGGTCTCTTTGTCATCACAAGGAAGGGAAGGGGGGATGGAGTGATGAGAGGATACATAGGATTCCTCTGAAAAATAATTTTCTATCTGATCTATATAACCCACAGTAAAGAAAAAACTAGACATATGAAGTCCATCTAAACCATTCGCATTTTCAACATTTTTATTTAAATCCAGATCAACACATGAAGAAAACTTAAAACATGATTTAGATTCTTCATCCAATGATTCATGTGTTTCATTAATAAGAGAAACTAAACATGAAATCAAATCATGGTTAGAGGGCCTATCATCCGAGGGAAATCTATAACAAAGATGAGTAAATCTGATAACAAAATATTTAAGAGATTCATCTTTGTTCTTCCTGAGCTCGGGTATCTATGCACATAAGTTATCATAATCATAATTCTCAAAATCATGCAAAAATTCACGTATAAATTGTTCTCATTTGTGAATAGAGGCAACCTACAAAGTCTCATACTAGCTCTTGACTCGACCTGTAAAAGTGAGAGCGAATATCCTGCAAATGATATTTTCACCAGTAATATTGTGAGAACCAAAAAAATTCTAGAATTTAAAAGCATGTTCAAATGCATTCATCTCACCTTCACCATCAAATTTGAATTGTGACAAGAAATTTAAAATCTTTCTAGGAGGTTTGGGAGGGGCAATACCAGAAAAACATCTCCATAAAGGTATATGGGATGGGGCCATTAGTAAATTAAAAAAATTTAACTAGAATGACTCCATAGGCTCATCTTGTCATCTGACCCTCCTTATAGCGTCATTTCTGTTGACGGGTCCAACTGGCTTTTCATGCAAGTAAGGGAGAACGTCCAATGGCAGGTCCTAACTAGACCTACTCTCGTTTGGTGTATTGTTTCTGATGAGTATGTGGGCCTCATTGTCGCTCAAAATTAAAAGAAGAAAAATGGAAAAGACAACAAACTATCCCCCAAACATTTCTAATTAATCATAAGTATAATCTAAATTGAAATCAAACTAATCTAACCTAACAGATTCTAACCTATCCCACGAGAGCATAGCTAATAGATGAGCACAACTTAAAATGATACTTGGACAACAGAAATAATTAATGGTAGCCAAAAGTATGTTATATCAATAATATTGTAGATATCATCTCAAATAGTTGAAGATTATACTTGTAACATCATCCCTGCACTCATTAGAAATCACAACAACAAAAGAATTTTAAATACTAAGCACATAAATAGTTCGCATGATTAGTACCCAGAAAACTTAAACTACATGAACAAGTGTAGAATAGTCCCACAAACATTTGCAAATAGTTATGACTTAAAAATTCCTTTTGTTCTTTATTCACTCTTTAGTAATAGTACCATCTTGCATTTACAAAGGGAAAAAGTGCATTCTTACATCCTACAAGTTCTCTTTTATATGACAAGAGGGAGACTCTTCAGTTCTAGTGACTGTTCATTTCATTTTCCTTCCATTTCTTATCTCACATTTTTATTGAATTTTTGAAAATGAATATGAGAGCATTACAGAGACAAGTTGAAAAGACTCATGAGTGATTGTTTTCTCCCTAAGGCAGTTTACAAAAGATATTCATTAAAAAATATTATCAACTTGGCTCATATGTGTTGGCTTATGTTCCTTGAGTCATTCCGGTCATTTCTGGAGTTAGCTTGTTGAACAAGATCATTCTAGATTTTTCTTTTTTGTCTCATCTTTCAATTGTTCTCTTATTGTTCCATTTTGACTCCTATAGCTTGATATATAACTACTTGAACATGCATAACCCATTTTTTGAGTAAAATCGAGCATGCTCTGTGTTATGTATTTTCAAGGGATTTTTTCTCTCAATCTACTAATATTTACCATGCCATCTTTTTCTTCTCTCCTCCATCTTTCCAGTGAGCTATCTCAGGCTTTATTTTGTTTCCTGTAGCCCCAAATATGGATGTTTAAAGATTGCACAATCATTTTACCCCCAAATTCGTGGCATGTTGTTCTTTGCATTTTTTGACATCTTATATCACTTTTCTATCCTAGAGATATTTTCCACTGCATTCCTCTGTCTGATACCTTTCCAACAAGGTATCATGGGTCCAATTCCAACACCTGTAGCTCTAGATATGGTCATTTTAAAACTAGTGTTGAACAACCTTTGATCTACTTGTGAGTGAACCTAGATCGTTGATCCTTAATCATTCAATGGATGTTTATTCCATAACAGCTTCCTTCCCAATGATGATCATCGAGCTCTGATGGTCGTCAAATTGAGCCATTCCACAACATAATTTTTTCGCAACACTCCTTTCTGATGATGATCGTCAGGTTTCATTAGTCGTCGGGGTGGCCGAGAGCTTGGTGAAATGGAATTCTAATGGGGAGGCTCTAAACTAATGAGAGTCATTGATTTGGATGAGTGCAATATCTTGACCATTGGTTAGGGGGTAGATCATCGGAGCATCCAAGTGTTGGGGAGAAATGGGGTCTGATGATGAAGAAGACCCAGAGCCATTGACAATCGTCGATTCAGTGAGCAAATATATCTGAACCGTTCGTTGGAGGAGGTTTGTAGAGGGAGGAGAGTGACGTCATGGTGACAAGGAAGCCAGTGTGGTGATAAAAGTGACCAGGATGTTAATGTGGCAGCTCAGGTGTCCCGAAGAGTGACACATGTCAGCTTGTGATTACGTGGGACTAGAGTGGGCCCATTTGAATGTTAAAGACTTAAGGTCATTGCTTTGAATCTTAGTTGTTAAAAATGTAGGTTGAGAAATATAAGTCATTCATCGGTGGATGGAGTCGTCAGAGTGATTGAGGATAGGGTGGTATGGAGCTCTGACAATGATAACATATAAGGGTGTCATCGTCAAGGAATGGAGTTGTAATACTTCGATATCTGTAACGAATAAATCCTGACGACAATAAGGATAAGTGTCAACACCTGGTTGAATAATCTCTCATGTCCAATGATGATGTGTATAGCCATGTTAGTCCATGCATCAAGATGAGGATGGGTCCATGTGTCATGTGGGTGACATTCCACATGTCAGGGTGATTTGTATTTTTTATATAGGTTGGGGTTGAGTCTAGGGTGACACGTGTCATTCCATGTGGTAGGTCGTGGCAATGCCACGTGTCTGAGGTGCCAGTTAGAGAGGCAGGTGTTGATTGCTAACTTACTTTGAGGCACTGATGAGATCAGATCCATTGATATCTGGTGTCCAAGATTTGTTGGATGTTTGGAGGAGGGAATCATCATCAAAGGATGGAGCATAGTTATTGAAGTGCTCGAGTGATGCAACTTTGACGATGAAAAGCCCTGAGGAAATTGTCGTTGGGAGAAGTGGTTGGGGAATGGGATAGAAGAGCTAGGATAAATCATAATGACAATGAGGATAGGTGGTGGGTGGCACATTAACACCACATCAGTTCCACATCATATTAGCATAAGAGGCAGGAAGCCACGTGGCAATGGGGTGAAACGATGAATGAAGGCTTGGAAAATTTGGCATGCCATAATTTTTTATCTATAGCTTAGATTTAAGTATGGTTACAGTCATTGGAAAGATCTCGATGAGCATAATCCAACTATGAAATTTGTTTAGAGAAAATAAGGGGAGGTTTCAATAAGCCTCGGGCCTAGGGTTCTAGAGAGAGGGAAGAACACAAGAGGATCCCGATAGATATCAATCTGAAGAGGCTAGGGGACAAGTCTGTAGGAAATATAGATCCAATAGACTTGGAAACTTAGGACCTCATGGAAAAACTAATCCAAGGTAATTTTCTTCCCACAAAGGGGAAACCTGGTAAGGATCAATATCAAGTTTCTAGATAAGGATCAAGAGATTCCCCCACATGCATCTCAAGGATAGAGAAATCATGTACATGAAGTGGCCCTATGAACATGCTCTTGTGAAATAAAATAATGAGATCATGCATGCGATTAAAAGGAGACTTGACAATATGGTATAAACATTATATTCCTTGCCTTCAAGTAAACTTATGAATAAGTACTAATTTTGTTTGCAAAATGAAGAAAATGAAGAGGAGAGGTTTCTCAAAGGCAATCATCTATGATATGGATTGTTGTAGATAAATGTCACGATAACTGCATGCACCTAATCTCCAACAAATAGAAAGGATTAGTGACCTTGTGATTCAAGTTAAGAGTTGATCAATATATGAGAGTATAAATAGAATATGTTAGGCACAACATGCAAGCAAGAGTATGAAAAATTTGAATAAGTCCTTCAGAAAAATGATTAATAACTGACATCAAACTCATTCAAGACATGCAATAGATCATCAAACCCTGTAGCGACATAGGATCATCAAGCAACTAGGATTCTCATGCTTCCAACATCAGACAAGACAAGGCCATCAATAAACCTGTTCTCCATTGGTTTCTATGTTTTGTAAATCAATACTTATATTAGGTGTCTTTTCTAGGATATATACTAACAAGAAATTTTGTTAGGCTATAGCCAAGGAAGAACTTAAAATTATGATATTCACATACTTTTTCTGCCTATCTTACTGATCGGATGATGACAACTTTCTCTATGTACTCTTTGATATTCATCTTTGTTGTAGCCCTTTACAATATAATTTTTCCAATTTTTGGTCTCTCTCTCTATATAATTTTAAGGTCACGACCAATCGATACACCAAATTGATGTATGAGACCTCCATACACCAAATTGGTGTATGAGACCCCCCTTGTTTGTGGGACAAGGGACCTTGTCCGCCCAACGATTTGACTGCTAAAATCTACGGAGGTATAAATACCTTACCCCCCTCTGGATTTAAACTTGTGACCTCTTAGGAGGAAACACATGCTCTTAACCATTATGCCCACACATGCCTATAACTCATATCAAAAATCAATAACTCGTATAAAAAATTGAGAACAAGGTTGCATTAGTTTTCAATCACTTTATATAACACAAAAGGACATTGTACTCCATTGAAGGACTCTTGTAGCATGTAGCTGTAAGTGGAGAATGTATGTCATCTTTTGAAAGAGGGTGCACCTCATATTGGAGCTTTGTGAACACATGAAAGGAATATAGTGAATTAAAAGCAAGGATAGAAGGTGTATTAGACAGTGCAAGAATAGGGAAACAACTGAAAAAAGAAACATCAAATCACAAAAGTACTCAAAATCCATCACAAAAAACATGAAGGCATCACAAAAAGCTTGTTGAATCCGAACTGCAATATACAAACATATTACATAGGTAGATACTCCTTAGTGCATTATAAAGTGTATTGTGGAGGGAAAAAGAGTAGTTAAATAACCATAAAGAATTATTGTGAAAAACAAAGATGAATATAAATTCAAAATTAGGAGAGATAACATAAATATATCAATACCATTATAAAAACAAATAGTTTTTTGAGAAAAATAAATATTGGAAAAATAGGTGAATAATTTCCCCAAAGATGAGAAAATTAGTGTAATCCATAAATTGAAGAGGGAGTAAACAAAATGTGTTCATGGCATGGCAACAAATCAATGTTCAATACTACTCACTTTCATAAGGTAGGTGTAAGACTTTCATTTTGGCAGCAGAGCTACAAAATAGTTGCTTTAGATGTGTACAATAGGAGCGAGTATGTCTTGCTACCAAAAAAAACAAGTGAAATCCACATTGAAATCCTTGGCATAAGGTCATCAAGCAATGTATAATTAACTGCAACTAAAAATAAATTGGTATTGAAGGTACAGATTACAATAAATATGGAAGTTTCATAAGAGATGTGGTGGGACAGGTCCATTGGAGCATGGCTCCCTCTTGCTTACTTCGATTAACATGTGAATTTCCATTCATTCTTTTGTCTCTTTCACAAGTGAATGTCGGGGATATGTGTAGGTCCTTTAAGGATGACACTTTTTGATATTGTAGTGAAGGTCAACCCTTGACATTCAACATTACCAATGTCTAATGTAGTCATTGGTAGTGTCATCCCTTGTGATTTATGTATGGTTAATGCCCATGTCATTTTAAGGGGAAGTTGTGTATGCCCCCCCCCCCCCTTTTGACAGGTAAAATTGGCACATAAGTAGGGATTTTTGGATCACACAAAGCCCCAATGTATTTGTTGAAATCCAAAACCATAAATCTTGGCAGTTATGGTGGCTTATAGATTGGGTTATACAAAATGGTAATAACCTAACCAAGAGATCCATTACAAGGCTAGTTGAAATCCATAAGTTTAATGTTAACATCACTTTTTGGCAAGTGCAATGCAAGAATGGGAGCTCAAATTGTTCTTCTTGAGACGACGTTGAACCTTCGCTCATGGTGCGCTTTGCATTGCAATGTGCCATTGGCCTATTTTAAAATTTCAACATCTATTTATTGTGAAATGTGACTAAATTGTTGGTTTGAGATAAATGCATAAAATTTTGGAATGTGCTTTGTTCTTCTTGAGAATGGAAAGAGATGGTTCTAGTCATGAGAAGGTTCCAATCCTCTAAAAGAGGATCTACATTTCTAATGTTTTGAATCATGTTCCTGAAGGTGACCCATGTTAGGGCTAACCCTTGTTGCCGAAATATGGTTTCAAGGGTGGCAACTGTGTTAAAGTTTCAAGGGTGGAAACTATGTTAAAGTTTCAAGTGTGGAAATTGTGTTAAACGTTGAAATATTGTAACTTCGAAGAGTATTCTACCTAAGAGAGAGTGTTAAATAATATTGTTATATTATATTTATTTATTAGGCCCTATTGTGCCTTTCTAAAAGTCTGCCCTTTTGTGCCTTGACAATTAAATGTAAATTAAGAGGGTAAAGTGATAGGTCATACCAAACCTAATTTTAGGCTGGCTAGACTGTTAATTTTTATGCCATTATTAGAGTTCTTTAAATTTCAATAGATAACAACAACATGAGAACAAGATCATTGAGAAATACACTTTCACAAGAGACACAACATATATCCTGGGAAACCCTCTAGGGGAAGAAAACCCAGTAAAACTTCCTTATTATAGATTTCCAATACAATGTCAAGAGATAACTCAAACCAATACAGAAAGTCCTCTCCAAAATATGCACCACTCTTCTCTCTCTCTCCAACTGTTAAATCAAAACTTGCCTCTCAAAATGAGCAAGTGATTTGTGTTTCAAAGTGAGGCGCTAGCCTCTCTATATATACAACTCTAGCACATGTGAAGTGTCTTTACTGGAAGATCCAACTTCTCACTCTCGGTGGGTAAACCCACCTTTATTATATTTCTGGGTCTCAATAATAACTGTTGGGGCCGACTTCTTATTCTGCCTATTACAATTGTCTGTTGACCAATCCGCAAAAGGGGATTTGGTCCTAATACAATAATCGACATGATCAATCCACAATGGGGATTGATCCCATGAATAATATGTCAATAATAATAAGAATACTCTTTGCAATTACATTATTTCAACACTCCCCCTTAACAAGAAGGGTATTCTGTTGGACAACTGAGAGGGGGGGTGAATCAGTTGTTTCCGCGCTTAAACAATCATGGTTCTTTTAAAAAATTTGTAGAGACTCTGAATGATAATGACAATAATGCAAGGAAATAAACAATGGCACTTTCAGCATCATTCACATATATGAGAAACACAGAGACAGATATTTCCTGAGGAAACCCATGCAGGATAAAAACCTCTTTTCTTTTATATGATAAGTAATGGTTACATTCTTTATAGTATCATACATATGAGCACCAACTCATAATGAGGCTACAACCTCAACTTTTCAAGCTGCAACTTGTTGAGAGCACCAACTCTCTGTTTTCTCTAGCACCAACTAGAAGGAAGCACTGACTCCCTGGTTTTTCTAGCACCAACCAGAAAGAAGCACCAACTCCCTGTGTTCAAGCACCCACTTGAACCTCTGAGGAAAACAGTCCTCCCTAGCACCTCCCAACCACCCTGAAATATAAATCTTTGCTACTGAATTTATTACAGTGATATGATGTTCGATGATGGCCTACCTGACTTATTATTGTTCTGCTCCACTTCGTTGCTCTGTCTACCTTATTGCTTTTCTGCTTAGATCATTTGCACTGTCTATTCTCCTGCTTTTTAAGCTCTGTGCGCCATACCCATTCTCTGCACAGATCCTCTTCTGTTTAATTGAGCTGTTGCACTATGATTCTTCTTCACACATGAATCACCACAGCAAACTCCAATAGAAACCACAAATTCCCACAGCAACAACTTTTAAATCTCTTCTCTGTACCGTGTATTTATAGCTTCTGTGCACTTTGTGCATGCAATGTTCTTCATTCCTCTGCATGCTCCAACCGTGCCAATCTTCTCCACCTCTCGAGTGCTCTGTGAGATTAACATCTTAGCTCTTCAGCTTCTCTGGCTGAAACCATCAGTGGCTTCTGGTAGTTTCACTGTTGCATGCAACAGTAGCCTTGCGATCAATACTTGATCCAATGGTTTAGATCAAATTGGGATTTCATATATCGCGATTTTGATGCTCTCGACATTCATAGTTTTAGTCACTTACAAATCCCGTGACCAAGGGCTGTGACCACAGCCTTATATCTCTCTATCAGGGTTTCGGCGTTTTCAGTGTCGAGATGCACATGTACTCGGAACCCCCGATTCTCCAATCCCCGATGTGCTCCTTTCCCGAGCCTTAGCCCCTTCTGGCTACACAATGGTCCATGTGACCTGCGATCACGTGACCGCCACCATACCTCTCGAAAATGTGCGCTAGCCCTCCTGGCTAGAACATGGTCCATATGACTTGTCTCCGTGTGACCTTGGTCTTATCACTCCATTGGAGTTTTGGCACTTACGATGACATAATGTTTATGTCCATGGGATTCGCGATGTGCTTCAGCCCTCCTGGCTGACCCTGGTTCACGTGACCGTTACCCGTGACCGCATCCTTATCTCTGACAACTGGCCTCCACTACGCCATCATCCTCCTTCGTTGTTGTGCTGACATCTGGCCCCCACTCATCGGGGTTTCACGGATCACGATTCTGAGTTTCACAAAACTCTTGTCAATGGGATCCCCGATTTCCCGATGAACAAAATGTCGATCAATGATTTTCCTGTCAGGCCTCTTCTTGATGGCACTGATCTCATGCCACGCGTCCTTCCAGATGGATGGTCCCGATTCCTCCGGGATTTCGAGACTTTCAATGTCTCATTTCCTTCAACCTCAGGAACTCCAATTTCCTGATGGCCAATATGCTGACGGCGCCTTGATTTTCAACACCTATCCCTCAGATGGACGGTCCTGATCCCTCCGGGATTTCGATATTTTCGATGTCAAGTGACTTTTTCATTTCAAAGTCTCGATCGTCGATGCCTCTGCTGACATCACACGTGGTTTGACACGTGTTAAATACTGCCACATGTCACTTTGATTCGTTACCCACATGTGCCTGAAATGTTGAATCAGTCTGACACTTGTCACTACTTGGTTGTGCCATGTGTCGCTTAGCTGACGTGGTCTGTTGACGAGGGTCGAGTCTATGGTCAGGTTCATTCAGGATTTCACTCATCACAATTTTTGGGTTTGTGATGTCAATGAACTTCGACATATCCAACTCGTGATCCTCAAAACTCCGATGGCTAGGCTCCTGGTCCATATGACCACAGCCAAACCTCCTCGCACTTTAAAGACCATGCAGGTTCTCCTTGATCCAATGGTGGTTGGGTCCTGTGCTTGGATCTAACGTCTGAGATCTGTCCTCCTTTTCAGTGCGCTTTTCTTGTCTATAATCATGTATGGCAGTCGACGTTCTTTTGGGAGTTCACCTTGGCATTTCCCGATGGTAAATCTCATGCAGCTCTGGTTCGATCTGATGGCTGACGGGATTTCTGAATGAGATCCAATGGTTGTGGATCTCTGTCTTCCTTCTCCTCTACGAACTCCACTGTTTGTACTTGCCATCAATGAGAAGCATACTACTTGTTAAACATTTGCCAACAATCTCCCCCTTTGGCATTGATGGCAACTACTGCACCCCTGAATTCTTTTCTCCCCCTTTGACATCAATGTCAAAGAAGAGACATGCTTCCCCTGAGCTATTGCAGTAAATTTAGGAGGCATTAGATAATCAAACAATACAAATCTCCCCCTAACAAGATGGACTCTTTTAGGTGTGAAACGAAATGACACCCAGCTTCTGTCTGAGATATTCAAACGGTGTCTCGGCTAGGGGCTTAGTAAAGATGTCTGCAATTTGTTCTATAGTGGGAATGTAGTGGACCTGAACAACCTAATTGGTGACCTGTTCTCTTAGAAAATGATATTTTATGGGAATATGTTTTGTCTTGGAATGGAAAACAGGATTTTTAGACACACTGATGGTACTCGTGTTATCACAATGAATTGGGATCGGTGCAGTAAATTTTACCTCTAAGTCTGCAAGTGTTTGAATCATCCATAATACATGTGTGCAACAGGTAGTAGCAGCTATGTACTCTGCCTCTGTTGTTGATAGAGAGATGGAACCTTTCTTTTTACTAAGCCAGGCTACTAAGGAGTTACCCAAGAAGAATGCTCCTCCACTGGTGCTTTTTCTCTCATCAACACAATTTGCCCAATCTGCATCTGAATAAGAAGTCAATTGAAGATCTTGACTTCTGGGATACCACAGACCATAAGTCATTGCTTCTTTTAAGTACCTGAATATCCTTTTGACAGCTTGCAAATGACTCTGTTTAGGTGTAGCCTGATATCTTCCTACCATTCCTACAGCATGCATTATGTTTGGGCGAGATGTTGTGATGTACAACAGACTTCCTATCATTGATCGATATGAGCTTTGATCAACATCAGGTGAATCATCATCCTTGCTTAATTTACATCCTGTTACCATAGGTGTACCCACAGGTTTAGAATCTTCCATTTGAAACCTTTTCATCATTTCTCTTAAATATTTTACTTGAGAAATGAAGATCCCATCGGACCTCTGAGTAATTTGCAAACCAAGGAAAAATGACAGTTCTCCTATCATAGACATTTCAAATTCAGACTCCATGGAAGAAGCAAACCATTGTACCAATGAGTCCTTATTACATCCAAATATGATGTCATCTACATAGACCAGTACGATGAGCAACTCATTATCCTCTGTCTTAATATACAGATTGTTGTTAGTTGTTCCTCTCTTGAACCCTTTGTCTTTGAGATACGTATCCAGTCTGTGATACCAGGCTCGAGGGGCTTG
>ML777017.1:74829-86436 GCA_009831015.1 Picea engelmannii | reverse complement strand
TGTTTCACCAAGTGCCTGCATTGCATGTACCATTTCTTCTACTCTCAAAAAGTATTTTCCAACAGTTTCATCTTCCTTCATCTTCAGCTGTTCAAACTGTATTCTGTAGGTTTGAAGCTTTGCATCCTTTACCTTCTCATTACTCTCATAACTATTAATGAGTTTGTCCCACATTTCTTTGGCAGTTCCTAGGTGCATAACTTTCACAAATTTTGTTTCTGCAAGCCCACTCAAGATAGCATTCATAGCCTTAGCGTTGAAGCTAAATTCTAGTTTGTCTTCCTTATTAGCTAGCACAATTGGCTTTACATAACCAGTCTCTACTACATCCTAGACATCTGCACCTAAAGCCATTATGTAGTTTCTCATTCTAACTTTCCAGAAGGTAAAGTTTGTTCCATTGAACAGAGGGGCCTTATTGGTTGAATTTCGTTCATGGCTTGACATGTTTAAGCTCTAGGATCTACCCTTAGATAAAAGGGGTCGGCTCTGATACCAATTGTTGGACAACTGAGAGGGGGGGTGAATCAGTTGTTTCCGTGCTTAAACAATCATGGTTCTTTTAAAAATTTTGTAGAGACTCTGAATGATAATGACAATAATGCAGGGAAATAAATAATGGCACTTTCAGCATCATTCACATATATGAGAAACACAGAGACAGATATTTCCCGAGGAAACCCATGCAGGATAAAAACCTATTTTATTTTATATGATAAGTAATGGTTACATTCTTTACAGTATCATACATATGAGAACCAACTCATAATGAGGCTACAACCTTAGCTTTGCAAGCTGCAACTTGCTGAGAGCACCAACTCTCTGTTTTCTCTAGCACCAACTAGAAGGAAGCACCGACTCCCTGGTTTTTCTAGCACCAAATCCCTGTGTTCAAGCACCCACTTGAACCTATAAGGACAACAGTCCTCCCTAGCACCTCCCAACCACCCTCAAATATAAATCTTTGCTATTGAATTTATTACAATGATATGATGTTTGATGATGGCCTACCTGACTTATTACTGTTCTGCTCCACTTCGTTGCTCTGTCTGCCTTATTGCCTTTCTGCTTAGATCATTTGCACTGTCTGTTCTCCTTCTTTTTAAGCTCTGTGCGCCATACCCATTCTCTACACAGATCCTCTTCTGTTTAATTCAGTTGTTGCACTCTGATTCTTCTTCACACATGAATCACCACAGCAAACTCCAATAGAAACCACAAATTCCCACAGCAACAACTTTTAAATCTCTTCTCTGTACCGTGTATTTATAGCTTCTGTGCACTTTGTGCATGCAATGTTCTCCATTCCTCTGCATGCTCCAACTGCGCCAATCTTCTCCACCTCTTGAGTGCTCTGTGAGATTAACATCTTAGCTCTTGAGCTTCTCTGGCTGAAACCATCAATGGTTTCTGGTAGTTTCACTGTTGCATGCAACAATAGCCTTGCGATCAATACTTGATCCAACGGTTCAAATCAAATCAGGATTTCATATATCGCGATTTCGGCGCCCTCGACATTCATAGTTTTAGTCACTTACAAATCCCGTGACCAAGGGATGTGATCACAGCCTTATATCTCTCTATCGGGGTTTCCACATTTTCAGTGTCGAGATGCACATGTACTCGGAACACTCGATTCTCTGATCCTCGATGTGCTCCTTTCCCGGGCCTTAGCCCCTTCTGGCTACACAATGGTCCATGTGACCTGGGATCACGTGACCGCCACCATACCTCTCGAAAATGTGCGCTAGCCCTCCTAGCTAGAACATGGTCCATGTGACCTGTCACCGTGTGACCTTGGTCTTATCACTCCATTGGAGTTTCGGCACTTACAATGACATAATGTTTATGTCCATGGGATTCGCGATTTCTCGATTTGCAATGCGCTTCAACCCTCCTGGCTGACCCTGGTTCACGTGACCATTACCCGTGACCGCATCTTTATCTCTAACAACTGGCCTCCACTACGCCACCGTCCTCCTTCATTGTTGTGCTGACATCTGGCCCCCACTCATCGGGGTTTCACGGATCGCAATTCTGAGTTGTACAAAACTCTTGTCAACGGGATCCCCGATTTTCCGATGAACAAAATTCCAATCAATGATTTTCCTGTCGGGCCTCTTCCTGATGGCACTGATCTCATGCCACGCATCCTTCCAGATGAACGGTCCCGATTCCTCCGGGATTTCGAGACTTTCGATGTCTCGTTTCCTTCGACCTCAGGAACTCCAATTTCCTGATGGCCAACATGCTGATGGCACCTTGATTTTCGACACCTATCCCTCAGATGTATGGTCCCAATCCCTTTGGGATTTTGAGATTTTCGATGTCAAGTGACTTTGTCATTTCAAATTCTCGATCGTCGATGCCTCTGCTGACGTCACACATGGTTTGACACGTGTTAAATACTGCCACGTGTCACTTTGATTCGTTACCCACATGTGCCTGAAATGTTGAATCAGTCTGACACTTGTCACTACCTGGTTGTGCCACATGTCGCTTAGCTGACGTGGTCTATTGACGTGGGTCGTGTCGATGGTCAGGTTCATTCACGATTTCACTCATTGCAATTTTGGGGTTTTTGATGTCAATGAACTTCGACATATCCAACTCATGATCCTCAAAACTCTGATGGCTAGGCTCCTGGTCCATATGACCATTATCCCTATGACCGCAGCCAAACGTCATTGCACTTTAAAGATCGTGCAGGTTCTCCTCGATCCAACGGTGGTCGGGTCATGTGCTTGGATCTAACATCTGAGATCTGTCCTCCTTCTCAGTGCGCTTTTCTTGTCTATAATCATATCTGACAGTCGACGTTATGTTGGGATTTCACCTTGGCATTTCCCGATGGTAAATCTCGCGCAGCTCTGGTCCGATCTGACGGCTGACAGGATTTCTAAATGAGATCCAACAGCTGTGGATCTCTGTCTTCCTTCTCCTCTGTGAACTCCATTGTTTGTACTTTCCATGAATGACAAGCATACTACTTGTTAAAAAATTGCCAACATATTCTTCAACAGCATCAGGCGAGAGAGGTCTGCATTATCAGTGGCATCATGAGGACAGTATCGTCAATATCATCTTGGAACATTGGCTGGCATATCTATAAGTCATCGAAAGTTTTCTTCATCGGCAGCATCATCATTCTCGAAAGAATGTCATCATCATCCGCATCAATATGTATCAGTATAAAGTGATACCTCATCACAACACTAGGCTAGCCCGTCACTGTACTAAACTGGCTCTATGTCATAGTTGTTAAGTTGGTAGCTCAGTGTAAGTCACAACTTTCTTTACATATAACAACTAGGTCAGAAGCAAGGTATACATCATCTTGCTTTACGTCTAACAACTGAGTCAGAAGTAAGGAACACATCATCTTGCTTTACGTCTAACAACTAGGTCAGAAGCAAGGAGTCATCTTGCTTTACATCTAAAAACAAGGTCAGAAGCAAGGAACACACACATCATCTTTCTTTACATCTAACAGGGAGGTTAGAAACAAGGAGTCATATTGCTTTATGTCTAACAGCGAGGTCAGAAGCAAGGAGTCATCTTTCTTTACGTCTAACAGCGAGGTCAAAAGCAAGGAGTCATCTTTCTTTACGTCTAACAGCAAGGTCAGAAGCAAGGAACAAACACATCATCTTTCTTTACATATAACAATGAGGTCAGAAGAAAGGAGTCATCTTGCTTTATGTCTAATAGGGAGGTCAAAAGCAAGGAACACACACATCATCTTGCTTTACGTCTAACAGTGAGGTCAGAAGCAAGGAGTCATCTTGTTTTACGTCTAACAGCGAGGTTAGAAGCAAGGAACACACACATCATCTTTCTTTATGTCTAACAGCGAGGTCAAAAGCAAGGAGTCATCTTGCTTTACATCTAACAGCAAGGTCAGAAGCAAGGAAAACATATACTCCCCCTTTCAGGGAGGGTCATTTCGGACTATACCAAGCTTATCTCGAAAGTGTTCAAACTTTACATGAGATAGAGGTTTGGTCAACATGTCAACAACCTGTTCATCTGTGCTAACATACAGGAGCTTCAAGGCTCCTCTCTGCACCATCTCACAGATGTAATGATAGGGAATCTCTATGTGCTTCGACCTGTCATGGAATACATGATTCTCTGTCATCTTTATGCAACTCTAGTTGTCACATAGGATCGTGGTTTCTTCCATTTCTAGGTCAAATAGACCGGTCAACAACTTTCGAAGCCATATAGCTTCACAGCTAGCAAAACATGCGGCAATGTACTTTGCTTCTGCTATGCTGAGAGAAATACTAGATTGCTTCCTACTCTACCACGAGATCATGGTTGATCCCAAACTGAAACAACATCCAGAAGTGCTTTTTCTGTCAGCAACGCTTCGTGCCCAATCTGAATCAGTGTATCCACTCAATGTGAAATTATGATCTCTGTCATAATTGAGACCACAATCTAATGTACTTTTAATATACCTCATCACGTGTTTTGCAGCCACTAGGTGAACATGTCTAGGTTCTACCAGAAACTGACTCAAGGTGTTCACAGTAAAACAAATGTCTGGTCTGGTGTTCATCAGGTACATCCACGATCCAATAATTTATCTGTATAGTGTGGCATCTATCAAGTCTGACGAAGTATCGACCAATAGCTTCAGCTTCGCTCCCATGGGTGTATTCATGGGCTTGCATTCCAACATGTCGAATCTCTTCAGGATTTCAACTATGTACTTCCCTTGGTTAAGGAAGATCCTCTCTAGACTCTGCCATACCTCAAGACCTAGGAAATAGTGCATTAGGCCGAGGTCTTTCATCTCAAATTCTGAAGCGAGTCTCTTCTTACATTCGGTGATGAGATTTTCTTCTCCAGTTAAGAGTAAGTCATCCACATACAACAATAGTATTACTGGCTCATCATTCATAATTTTGAAGTAGAGATTTGAATCAACTTTACTCTTGGTAAAGCCCAAGCTTTTCAAGAAACTATCTATACAGCCATACCAAGCTCTAGGAGCTTGCTTCAATCCGTATAAGTATTTCTTTAATCTGCAGACATGAGACTTCCTATCTTCAACCTCAAATCCTTTGGGTTGCTCTATATACACTTCCTCTTTGATAACACTATTCAAGAAGGTTGTCTTCATGTCCATCTAGTGCAACTTCCATTTCTTCTTAGCTGCAAGAGCTATGATGGTTCTAATTGAAGTGTATCTGGCTACAGGAGTGAATGTGTCTTCATAGTCAATGCCTTCTTTCTGGGAAAATCCACGAGCGAAAAATCTTTCTTTATATTTCTCAATACTTCCATCAATAGCATGTTTTATTTTGAAGATCCATTTTGATGATACCACATCCTTAATTTTTGGTCTGGGAACTATTTCCCATACATTGTTCTTTATTATGGATCGGTATTCCTCTGTCATGGCATCTACCCACTCCTTCTTTTGAATGGCGTATTCGAAGCAGGTAGGTTCCTCATCTAGGAGATCACACATCAAATCCATGTAACTAGATAATGACTTTGGTCTTTTCACATGTCTCAAGGTTCCTTCTGGAACACCATACTTATCTCCATATTGAATAAGCTCTCTTGCCAAAGCAGGATTTCTTTTATGGGAGAAGGTCATTTGAGGAGGTTCTTGAACTTCTTTTATATCATGGTCTTCAGGAGTCTCCTCATCAGGGGAAGTTACAACTTCCCTCACTGGTTTTGCAGCTCTGGGAACTTCCCTCATGGATTCTGCAATCCTGGGAATTACGGGTTCCTCTTCATATACTTCTTCACACTAGCATATTATTGATTTCTTAAGTGATGCTTCTTCATCAAAGGTCACATCCCTGTTGATCTCAATGTGGTGGTGACCTGGTATGTAGATTCTGAAGGCCTTGGAGACCTCACAGTATCCCACAAATATTCCCTTCTTTTCGGAGGGTTCCAGCTTGTTTCTTTTCTCTTTCTGAATGTGTATGAAGACTGGGCAGCCAAATATTTTGAGATGGCTTACCTCTGGCTTCTTTCCGGTGAACATCTATTACGGGGTCTTGAACCCAAGTGTGCTATGGGATAATCGGTTTTGCACATAAACAACTTCCATTGATGCTTCTGCCCATAAGCACATAGGAAGATCTTGATCATGGATCATGGTCTTTACAGCTTCCATAATTGTTCTATTCTTCCTTTCAGCTACACCGTTTTGTTGAGGATTATAGGGAGTAGTGAGTTCCCTCTTGATCTCAACATCTCTGCAGAAGTTCACAAACTCTTTTGATGTATATTCTCCTCCATTATCTAACCTGAGTATCTTAATCTTCCTTTCAAAAAGATTCTCTATCAAGGCTTTGAATTCCTTGAACTTGTTGAATACTTCATCTTTAGATTTCAAGAATAATATCCAAGTCTTGCGAGAATAGTCATCAATGAATGATACATAGTATACATACCCACTAATGGAGGATGATGGAATTGGGCCACACACGTCTGAATGAATGAGTTCTAGTACTCCTTCTGCTTTGTTTTCCCTCTTTGGAAAAGGGTTCTTGATATTATTCCCTTGCTCACATCCATTGCATATGCTTTCCTGATCATCCTTGAGTTCTGGTAAACCTATGATAGCTTTGCATATGTATAGTAGCACCTTGTAGTTGATGTGGGCTAATCTTCTATGCAAAAGTTTGCATGATTTTTCAATGGCATGGGTCATGGCAGTCTCTAGGTGACCCTTTTAAGCCATTTTCTTCATTTCCAATGATGATTGCTTCATTTATGGTTTCTCCTCTAGCCCACATAATAACGTATCCATATATAAAGGCAACTCTATAGACTTTCTTATCTAAAGCTGATATGAAAAGTAAGTTCTTCTTCAAGCCTGGTACATAGAGTACACCCTTCATCTTTATTGAGTTTTTTTAATCTAGCTTGTAGTTTGATTCTCCCATTTCCTTGATGGGATATTGGTAATCATCTCCAAGTGTCACTTTCTGAGAAAACTTCTTTTTTGAAATACAAGAGAGACTACTTCTCTTACCCGTCATGTGCTTTGATGCACTACTATCAATGAGCCATGTGTCCTCTCCAGGTGTTATCGATCCTGAGAGGGTCGAGATCAAGACATGGTCCTTGATCATCTTTGTAGGTGGCTCTTCATCTTCAACTATGTGGGCATGTTGCCTCTTATGTTTCCTCTTGTATTATTCTCGTCTGACTGGACAAGAATTCACCTTGTGTCCCATCTTATCACAATGATAGCATTGTATGGATGAGAGATCTCTTTCCTTGCGTTGTCCTTTCTTATGCAATCTCCTTGGATGAGATTCTTTGTTATTGAATTTGTTTGATGGTTGAGGCTCTCTATGAGTTTCCCTTTTGAAGTAGGGTTTCTTCCTTCCTCCTTTTGTATGAGTAGCTAGGGCTTGATCATCATCCCTTTCTAGTAGTGCTTCACGATTAGCTACCCTTGTCTCTTCTTGGATGCATTCTTCCCATAGGCTATCAAACTACATCTTCACGGCTCTGGCACATATTGTTTGAATGAATGCATCCCAAGGTCTTGTAAGACCATGTAGGGCCGTCATTATGAATTCATCTTCATCTATGGTGTCTCCAATTTCTTTTAACTGTTCTTTAATCTCTGAGATTTTGGAGAAATATTCTTGAATAGTTTCTCCTTTTTGCATCTTCGTATTCTCTAATTGAGATCTTAGGTTCATCTTTCGTTTGATGTTCTTTCCTTCGAATAATTTTCTTAGAGAATCAATAATATCTTTTAGAGTGTTATTGGATGATACATAAGGGATCAGGTGGTCTTTGATTGAATCTACAATGATTCTTTGATCCCTGATTGAGTCCTTTTGATGCTTTGCTTTCTCTACGGCATCTTCGGGTTCCAACACTTCTGCTTTGATGAACCTTGCTAGGTCATTCTCTGCAAGGATCAGAAAGATCCTATACTTCCAGGCATGGAAGTTGTTTATGCCTTCTAGTTTCTCAACAAGTTTTGTGCTTACAGACATCTTGTACTTGGGGCTATGAAAAATGACCAAAAATGAAAATGCTTAAAATCAATTTTTGACCTTACCAGGAGGTGCGCTTGGTTGAGGCGAGTAGCATGGTGTACTTGGATCTGAGAAAATCCAACTTTTTCCTTTCCAAAATTGATCTGTGGATTTCTGGACTGGTGCTTTTGGTTTTCTGGTACCTCTGGTACTCTAGTACTTCTGGTACTCTAGTTTTCTGGTACTTCTGGTACTTTGTGAAACTAGGGTTTCACTTTTCAGGAGATCCATCCACTGAAAAGGTGCACTGAAGGTGCCAAATAATCCTTGGGGGGGGGGCATAATTTTCTAGGTGGTTTTGGAGCTGAAAAGCTTCACTTTTGAAAAACCCTAATTTGCAGGTACGACAACAGTGACGTTTTTCTCTTGCGAAATATGATTCCTTCAGGTTAGCTCTGATACCATGTTAATGTTTATGCCATTATTATAGTTCTTTTCATTTCAATAGATAACAACAACATAAGAACAAGATCATTGAGAAATACACATTCACAAGAGACACAACATTTATCCTGGGAAACCCTCTAGGGGAAGAAAACCCAGTAAAACTTCCTTATTATAGATTGCCAATACAATGTCAAGAGACAACTCAAACTAATACAGAAAGTCCTATCCAAAAGATGTGACACTCTTCTCTCTCTCTCCAACTGGTAAATCGAAACTTGCCTCTCAGAATGAGCAAGTGAGTTGTGTGTCAAAGTGAGGTGTTGGCCTCTCTATATATACAAATCTGGCACGTGTGAAGCATCTTTACTGGCAGGGCCAACTTCTCACTCTAGGTGGGTAAACCCACCTTTATTATATTTCAGGGTCTCGATAATAACTACTGGGGTCGACTTCTTATTCTGCCTATTACAATTGTCTGTTGACCAATCCGCAAAAGGGGATTTGGTCCTAATACAATAACCGACATGATCAATCCACAATGGACTCATGAATAATATATCAATAATAATAAGAATACTCTTTGCAGTTACATTATTTCAACATAGACCACTATTTATAAGGGAGGCTAGTGCCTCATTTATACACTCACCAACTAGCTCTTCAATGCTCAAGTCTTGGAGGAGAACCTACTGCAACTGGGGGTGACGTCAAGGAGGGCTTTGGTCTATGTCTTGGTATCTTTTGGTTGAGTAGTGCGCTAGTCTTTCCTAGTGCAGGAGTAGAGGAGGATCTTCTGCTTTGTTTCTGGTTTATCTATATTGAGGAAGTTTTGCTAGGTTTTCTTCCCCATGAGGGTTTCCCAAGATAATCTGTGTGTCTATTGTTTCTTTGATTGCCTCTCTTTCAGTGATCTTATTTATGCATCTAATTTGCTAAATGATTATAATAATAAAGAAGAATTGTAACTGCTAGCTGTATAAATAAAAATTCAACATGGTACTAGAGCACGCATGAAAGAGACTAACTCACAGTTTATAAGAAGTGACTAGCCTTAGCACACCCTCTCCAAAATCTAGTTTTCAGTATTGCAGCTACTGCAGAATTAAGGTTTCTGCATAAACCCTAAGTGTGGCATTTTCCATGTTTAAGGAGGACGTTGGGGGAAGTAACCACATCTAGGATCTCGCCCTAGGAGGGCACATCTAGTCCTTGGATCATAATTCTGAAATTTGAAGTTTGAAAAATCAGGGTTTCCTAATAAAACCCTAAGTTGTAGTTGCAGTTCTAGTTCCTTCATGCCAGTTCCTTCATGCCAGTTGCAACACTAGTTGCAATGCCAACACCAGTTGTAGTACCAGTTGTAGTGAAAGTTTTTTGTGAAGTGTTGGGACTGATTTTTATTGTCCTAGTGCGCCTTACCCTAGAAAATATCAAGCTAACTTTAAGTTACAATCTGAAGAACCTTTGAAGTTTTAAAGGTTTGTTATATCTTGTGGTTGTTGTCGGATGGTGCCACTACCTGCTAATACTGTAAGAGGTATGTAGTTACATATGTTCAAATTGTATCATTATTCTAAAGGTTATTTGCAAGAGAAAGGATCTTTTGTCTAAACAACAATCGTAGATCGAGAAGGATATCAGATCCAACACATTCAAAGGAACAATGCACCCCTGGTTTGATTAATTTGATATGCCAGAAGGGCCTACCCATAATCAATGCAGTAACCAGGAAGAGACTAGCATGGTCCCATTACACTTTGCAGGATGAAAATCCATATAGCATTGATGTGCCATATTAGAGGGAGCAGATGGCTCTGAAGATTGTATAGACTGAGAGGGAGCATGGAGAATCAGAGTGAGCCTGATCTCATAGAGGATCAGATGGGAAAAAGAAACGTCTTCCAGTAGAAATAGATAGATTCCATGAGTTGAGAAGTCCAGATTGTGATACCTTCTAGGGTTTGTAGTTCCTATGTTGTATGGTCAACATGCAAAGCAATGTAAGATTCTTTAATTTGATCCCAATTTGCAACTATATCATGATCAAATTGGCCAATGTTGGAGGACATGTTGCATAAATGTTTGTGTGACATGAGATCAAAACTATAGAAATCGGAGTAGGACAGGCAAGAATTGAAGAGTAACATGGAAAGACCTGGATGATAGCCTTGAATTCCCTTTCTTTCCGCTATTTTTGTTTTGTTTTGTTTTGTTTTGTTTTGACAAGCATTTTATGACCAAGAGCGTGTTGCCTCATTGAGAGGGGTGGATTGTAGGTGAGATGGTGCCCTATTGTATGCATCAATGGATTTAGTGGATGAAAGTGAATCATTTGTGTGAGGTGAAAGGAAACTAAAGATTTTGTGGTAAACATTCAAAGGTAAAATAGGTTGGCTAATAATTTTCGAGGGTATCTTTTGCAACATATGGCATGTTTCTTGTTTGCCTATATCATGTTAAACAATAGTTTCAATAGGGAATTTTGAATAGTGACAATGAAAAGATATATTGTAGGTGCAATATTTGCAATTCTACTTAGCATATGGTGATAGCTTGCAAACTTTGACTATGCTTTCAATGCATACTTTGCAATGTATTTTTGCACTGCATGGAAGGAGAGAATTGGTTGGCATTCAACATGTCCATGCTAGATTGATGGGATGGCATGGTCGTGGGTGTTTAGCGTATCATCATTATCAACATGCATGAATGTTTTACACCCATGCTCATCAATGTATAGTACAGAGGTAGACTGCAACTCCCATGGTGTGCTATAGCAATGAATGTTGGAGCCTTTATTCCACAAGAAATAACTTTCAGTGCATATTGTGTGCCATTGATGTTGGTTGAGTAGCTTTGCATAGTCATGAGACAAATCAATCTGTAACATTGAAGCAATGTTCAACAAGCATGAATCATCATTAATTGAACTGTGTAACATGGGGTCTCATTAAGGGGAGGTTTAAGGTTTCCATGTTATAATAAAGGTATCAAAGTAATCCTTTGCAAGAGTAAACTCATTAATATTTTCCCAATTGAGCGTGTTCATATTAGGGGCATTTTCCAACCAATGAAACCATGAATATGGGTAGAACCTATATGTTGCCAATCATATCTATTGAATGGAAGGATTGTTAGAAGATGGTCAAATAGAGTAATAATAATATATAATGTTGTC
>ML777017.1:40841-74418 GCA_009831015.1 Picea engelmannii | reverse complement strand
GCTTTGTTCAAGGCAAATGTTAAGATTAGTAATTGTTGCTGGATAGTTGTCCTCGATGTTTCTCTTTATGAAGACAAAAGTTTTTTCTTGGATATGATAGCACATTATCAAGTTATATAGGAAATAATGGAATCTTGGATGCCTATCGAACCTATTGTCATGGTAACATAGCAAGTGCAATGAATAACTTGAATTTCAATTGATTTAAGTCTTAGTTGCTTGAACATGCAAACTCATGTGGGGAAGGTTGTATTCATTAACTTGTGAAAAACCAATATATGGCTAGTTAGTGGCATATCTTGATCTAGATTCCAATGATTGCAAGGACCTTCTGATTTCTTCTAATTTCTTATGCTTATGTATGTGCATTAGGGAGAGTGGCTACAAAAGAATATGGTTGTTGGACACCCTGGTCTATAAAACTCATATGGAGGGCATCTAGTTGTTTGTAGTTGTATTCAGACTCTGGAATAGAAGTCTCCATGTGATGAAGAAACTGGGAAAGACTGAGAAGGGTTATAACAAATTCCCTATTTGCATTTTGGTTAGCCCAAACATCCTCGTTGTAAGCATCATTTGCTAATTTGTGCTTTAGGACCAGCTTAACACAAAAGTTTTTTATTCAAAATGATGGTGTGTGACAACCAAAATATCCCAAGTCAGAGACATGGTGAGGTAGGTACTAAATGATTGTAGTTATGTCTCGATGCAAGCTTATGTCCAGATAGAGAAAAATTCCCACTTTCTCTTTAATTGAGAGTTAAATGCTTTTTTCAGTTTCAATTCATGTTTTCTTTTAAGTTTAGATTTATACTTTTTTATCTGTTTTAGATTTATGCATTTTTTGCTCTGTTTTAGATATGATTTTTTAATCTGTTTTAGTCAGTTGATTTATGCTTTTTTGATCTATTTTAGATATGATTTTTTAATCTGTTTTAGTCAGTTCAATATTATGATATATAAATAAGTTTAGTCTGGTAAGAAACAAAATACAATGAATGGTAAGAAAGAAATTCAATTTAAAATTTTAATATATAAATAATTTTAGTCTGGTAAGAAACAATACACAATGAACGTGTCAGAAGGGACGATAGAAGGCCGATTTCAAATGATAGAAGGCTGGTTTCATTGATGGATTTGATGGGTTTAATTGACATGTTTTCGGTGGTTTAGAGAGTCTAAATTAACAAAGTATCAGGGTTACAAATTGATTTAAAAATTCAATATATAAATAAATTTCAAAACTAAGGATAACCGAAAGATGATAGGAGGCAGGTTTCAAATGATGAGGCCGGTTTTATGGATGGATTTGACCTAATATATTCTATTGATGGGTTTGAACCAATGAACATATGGATTTAATTAACCCGTGTTGTTGAGCGGTTTCACAGTCTAAATTAACAAAGGCATCAAGTTCAATCTAATCCATATATAGTGTACTAAACTATATAAATTTTAAAAAGAATATACAAAACTAATCATCATACATAACGGAGATTTAATAGGGTTATATAAATTTTAAAAAGAATATACAAAATTAATCGTCATACATAAATGAGATTTAATAGGGTTAATGTCTAATAAATGTTTTATTGATTAGATTTGATAAACATGAGGGTTAAAATAGACTAGCAAGGGTTTAAATCTATAAACATCACCACTGGTTAAGCTAATACACCGAAGAATAAACACATAAACAGGGATATGAAAATCCATGTAACCAATAAACATCACCACTAGTTACAGGGCATAATACACCGCAAAATAAACCCATAAACAGGGCTATGAGAAGTCATGCAGTCACTAAACATCAACACAGGTTAAGCTAATACAGGGCATAATACACTGTAGAATAAACCCATAAATAGGCAGGGATGATTTTAAGGATGGAAATTTATTTTAAAATGTAGAAACCTTGGCGAACCTTCCTAATCCTTCATATGCCAACTATAAATGTTTGGCAATATTTTTGTAAAAATAATCAAATTTTTGAGGATTTTATATATTTTTATAAAATTTTGGCGTATTTTAAGGTAAAATCATTTTATTCTATAGAATTTGGGAGAATCATTTTTAAAATAGCAAATCTCTTTTTTGGAAAAACCATGGAAAATTAGCCCATGAGCAAAATTTAGCCCCTAAAATCATCCCTGTAAATAGGGCTATGAGTAGTCATGCAGCCAGTGGTGATAGTATTGGCATCAGGGTTAAAAAGATTAAGTTAGAACCAGAGCCATGCATACACAGGTTGATTAAAGCAAGTAATGGAATTTAAATTTAGTAAAAATGATGGTTGATGCATCAGGTTTAAATTAATGAGAAGGAGAAAGGTAGGATCTAATCAAAATGGTTGACACATCAGGTTTAAATTAATGAGAAGGAGAGAGTTAGAGCCATCTATATATATACCTGGATTTTGGTAGTAGTGATTTCATTTCTTCAACGAAGTCGGCAGCAACATCAACAACCATTTTCCTTCCTTCATCCTTCATGCAGTTTTGGTCTCGTGTATAGCTGAAGAATTTTCAATGCAGCAAAAAAAAACAACGTAATGAAATGAAATTACTTCTCACAACAGAGCAGAGAGCATAGATGAGAAAAAACAATGAAATAAAAAGGAATCAGATTCATACCATTACTCGGAGAGATGATTGATCTCCAGGAAGATGTTTGCTCGATCTAATTGCTTCCAATCCAATATAGTCCACCCTCCTCCTCTATCTCACACACATGACTGACACAAACTCAACTTAGACCTTACATAGACCGATCGAGATTTAGACCACACACATACTCAGACACCCAAGCACACAGACATACCAATCCAGACCATAGATAGAGGAGGAAGAGGAAAATGTTGAAACATGGTTAAGATTTGATATATATAGTTATTTGTCAACTATCTCCCTTCAACAGCTATATAGATTCTGACCTCTACCTCGGTCGGTCTCTCTACCCATACCATCCATCCATCCAGATAGAGACAAATTCCCATTTTCTCTTTAATTGAGAGTTAAATTCTTTTTTCGGTTTCAATTCTTCTTCTTTTTTAACTATTTTAGATTTATGCTTTTTTTATCTGTTTTAGATATGTTTTTTTAATCTGTTTTAGTTAGTTGATTTATGATTTTTTATCTGTTTTAGATATGCTTTTTTAATATGTTTTAGTCAGTTCGAGCTTTTTCCAAGGAAACCTAAAAGCATATTTTTCCACAATAAGAGGGTTTCAATTCATGCTTTTTTTTGTTTCCATTATTTTTCGTTCTTTAGAGTTTATGGATTTGCAGTTTAGAGTTCAGAGTTATTTAAACTTTATTTTTTGGGTATTTGAAGTAGGCTCTATTGAGGCTAGAGAGTTCGGTAGAGAGGCATCTATTGGATCACAAATTGTGGGGCTCCTTTCAGGGCAGGAAATGGGGCAATAACCACTTGGGTACTTCGTTATTGAATCACAATGGCGGGGTTGGGTGAAATTCAGGGTACCACATGTCGTGGAAAAACAAAATTAACACAATTCTCATGTCCTCCAAGGCTTCCAAATGAATATAATATAAGAGGCAGGTCCAGAAGGCTGGTTCTGGGTATTGGCTTAGGCAGCCTTACTAGTTTTACAGGTGTTGGGGTTGTAGCAAGTGTTATGAGGGCTGTTGTGATATATATCAACAAAGTGCTTTTGATATATATCAATAAAGAAGTCCATTATTATTTGATCGGTTCCAAGATGCTATCATTTTAGGGCAAGTCCATTTCAAGCATGGAAATTGTGTTAAACGTTGAAATATTGTAACTTCGAAGAATATTCTACCTTAGAGAGAGTGTTAAATAATATTGTTATATTATATTTATTAATTAGGCCCTATTGTGCCTTTCTAAAAGTCTGCCCTTTTGTGCCTTGATAATTAAATGTAAATTAAGAGGGTAAAGTGATAGGTCGGACCAAACCTAATTTTAGGCTGGCTAGACCACTATTTATAAGGGAGGGCAGTGCCTCATTTATACACTCACCAACTAGATCTGTAGTGCTCAAGTCTTGGAGGAGAACCTACTGCAACTGGGGGTGACTTCAAGGAGGGATTTGGTCTATGTCTTGGTATCTCGTGGTTGAGTAGTGCGCTACTCTTTCCTAGTGAAGGAGTAGAGGAGGATCTTCTACTTTGTTTCTGGTTTATCTATATTGAGGAAGTTTTGCTAGGTTTTCTTCCCCATGAGGGTTTCCCTAGATAATCTGTGTGTCTCTATTGTTTCTGTGATTGCCTGTCTTTCAGTGATCTTATTTATGCATCTAATTTGCTAAATGATTATAATAGTAAAGAAGAATCGTAATTGCTAGCTATATAAATAAAAATTAAACATGGTACCAGAGCACGCATGAAAGAGACCAACTCACAATTTATAAGAAGTGACTAGCCTTAGCACACCCTCTCCAAAATCTAGTGTTCAGTATTGCAGCTATTGCAGAATTAAGGTTTCTGCATAAACCCTAAATGTGATGTTTTCCATGTTTAAGGAGGACGTTGGGGGAATTAACCACATCTAGGAGCTCGCCCTAGGAGGGCACATCTAGTCCTTGGATCAGAATTCTAAAATTTGAAGTTTGGAAAATCAAGGTTTCCTCATAAAACCCTAAGTTGCAGTTGGAGTTCTAGTTCCTTCGTGTCAGTTCCTTCATGCCAGTTGCAACACCAGTTGTAATGCCAACACCAGATGCAGTACCAGTTGTAGTGAAAGTTTTTTGTGAAGTGTCGTGACTAATTTTTATTGTCTTAGTGTGCCTTACCCTAGAAAATATCAAGCTAACTTTAAGTTACAATCTGAAGCACCTTTGAAGTTTTAAACGTTTGTTATTGCTTATGGTTGGTGTTGGATGGTGCCACTACCTGCTAATATTGTAAGAGGTATGTAGTTACATATGTTCAAATTGTATCATTATTCTAAAGGCTATTTGCAAGAGAAAGGGTATTTTGTCTAAACAACAATCATAGATCCAGAAGGATCTCAGATCCAACACATTCAGAGGAACAATGCACCCCAGGTTTGATTAATTTCTGTCAAGAAAACATATTATCTTAGTAAAGAGGACAGGTTGAAAAAAATACTTGTCATCTTGAGTGAAGGAGACTCGAAAGAAAAACAACACACTCATTCTTGAGGACAAGACTCAAGGTTCCATGTTTGATTGATTAAATTGATAAGATTCAAATTTACACGTATCAAGTTTTATAACTGCTAGACACTATAGTTGTGATAACAATCTTTGAAAAGTTTTATTATTGAATACTTGATAGCATGTGAGCACTATTGAGATAAATGCTTACTGTAATCATTTACTAGATATAACTAAGATTTCCTCTAGGAGAAACTTCTTGTTTTCTTTCCAGGTTACCATGGAGGAATGATTGATCACAACACTAGAAGAGTGTTTCTCTCATTCCTTATTATTGTATTTCTTACTTTTTACCCTTGTTTCAGGCAGGTCACAAGTGATAGCTCTGAAGGAGCTACTATGACTATCGTTCTCACTATTGTTTTTATTATTATTATAAAGAGTATTATTCTTGTCTATTGTTTCTCCCATGTTGCTCTTGTTCTAGGCAAGTCACATGTGACAACCCTGAGGGAGCTATATTAACGGCTAGAGGAGGCAACATATTAGATGAGACATGGATCATGTTGTATACATGACCACATACATACATGTACCGAAGAAGAAGAAGAAGCTACTTTTGCTAGATACACAACATCTCATATGAAGACAAAACATGAGGAACAGAAGGCTCCAAAGATAATAGAACAAATCCCTCTAGTGCAATCGATCACTCTCCAAATTATCAGGAAGAGTTAGTAGAGCCAGAAGGGCCTACCCATAATCAATGCAGTAACCAGGAAGAGACTAGCATGGTCCCATGACACTTTGCAGGATGCAAATCCATATAGCATTGATGTGCCATATCAGAGTGAGCAGATGGCTCTGAAGATTATATAGACTGAGAGCGAGCATGGAGACTCAGAGTGAGCCTGATCTCATAGAGGATCAGATGGGAAAAAGAGACGTCTTCCAGGATGAACAGATAGATTCCATGAGTTGAGAAGACTAGATTGTGCTACCTTCAAGGGTTTGTAGTTTCTATGTTGTATGGTCAACATGAAAAACAATGTAAGAGTCTTTAATTTGATCCCAATTTGCAACTATATCATGATCAAATTGGACAATGTTGGAGGGCACGTTGCAGAAATATTTGTGTGACATGAGATCAAAACTATAGAAATCGGAGTAGGAAAGGCGAGGATTGAAGAGTAACATGGAAAGACATGGACGATAGCCTTGAATTCCCTTTGTTTTCTCTATTTTTTTTTTTTTATTATTTTTTTTTTATTTTGACAAACATTTTATGACCAAGAGAGTGTTACCTCAATGAGAGGGGTGGATTGTAGGTGAGATGGTGCCCTGATGTATGCATCAATGGATTTAGTGGATGAAAGTGAATCATTTGAGTGAGGTGAAAGGAACCTAAAGATTTTGTGGTAAACATTTAAAGGAAAAATAGGTTGGCTAATAATTTTCGAGGGTAGATTTTGCAACATATGGCGTGTTTCTTGTTCACCTATGTCACGTTCAACAATAGTTTCAATAGGGAATTTTGAATAATGACAATGACAAGATATATTGTAGGTGCAATATTTGCAATTCTACTTAGCATATGGTGATAGCTTTCAGACTTTGACTATGCTTTCAATGCATACTTTGCAATATATTTTTGCACTGCATGGAGGGAGAGAATTGGTTGGCATTCAACATGTCCATGCTAGATTGATGGGATGGCATGGTCGTGGGTGTTTATCCTATCATCATTATCAACATGCATGTATGTTTTACACCCATGCTCATCAATGTATAGTGCAGAGGTAGAGTGCAACTCCCATGGTGTGCTATAGCAATGAATGTTGGAGCCTTTCTTCAACGAGAAAGAACTTTCAATGCATTTCGTGTGCCATTGATGTCGGTTGAGTAGCTTTGCATAGTCATGAGATGAATCAATCTGTAACATTGAAGCAATGTTCAACAAGCATGAATCATCATTAATTGAGTTGTGTAACATGGGGTCTCGTTAACGGGAGGTTTGAGGTTTCCATGTTATAATAAAGGTATCAAAGTAATCCTTTGAAAGAGTAAACTCATTAATATTTTCCCAATTGAGTGTGTTCATATTAGGGGCATTTTCCAACCAAATGAAACCTTGAATATGGGTAGAAACTCTATGTTGCCAATCATATCTATTGAATGGAAGGATTGTTAGAAGATGGTCAAATAGAGTAATAATAATATATAATGTTGTCGATAGAAGTGCTAGAAAACAACCCTTTACTGATAGTCTTTTGAATGGAGGTGTTGCTCCAAGACCTCTTCATGAAATATTGTGAACCTATGGTGCATGTATAAAGATGCTAGATGACAATTGGAGATAATATTTTGAGTTCTCCATTGTTTTTTCCTACTTGCATCAGTGGGAAAGTTGCAAAACATGACTACATGTAGATCATGCCATTTTGTGTAAAGAACAATTATGTCTTGAGGCAAGCTTATGTCCAGATAGAAACAAATTCCCACTTTCTCTTTAATTGAGAGTTAAATGCTTTTTTCAGTTTCAATTCTTGTTTTCTTTTAASTTTAGATTTATGCTTTTTTATCTGTTTTAGATTTATACATTTTTGCTCTGTTTTAGGTATGCTTTTTAAATCTGTTTTAGTCAGTTAATTTATGCTTTTTTGATCTATTTTAGATATGCTTTTTTAATCTATTTTAGTAAGTTGATTTGTGTTTTTTTGCTCTGTTTTAGATATGCTTTTTTAATCTTCTTTAGATATGCTTTTTTAAGATGAAGCAGACCTAGCCAGAGTCGAACCCAATGGAATGGATTTCCAGGCCAAACTTGATAATGGAATGACTGATGTTGTGAATATCGGACCCAATGGAATGGATTTTCAGGCCAAACTTGATAATGGAATGACTGATGTCGTGAATCCCATGAAATGTCGAGTACTTCCATCAAGAGATAGATTCAAGATGAGTTGGAGGTTTAGGCGGAGTCAGACAGTGTTTCAAGCTTATATCCGATGACTTTGAGGTTTAGGCGGAGTCAGGCATAGAAATTTTGCGGTGTTTCAAGCTTATATCTGACAACCCAATGCCCATCTGTCAGAATATGATTTCATCTCCAATGGGAGCCTTGATGGCACTCTGAAGAAAATCAAGGATAAACAACTGCACCTGAGCTGGCCGATATTGCATAAAATTGCAGTGGTCTATAGTTAATTCTCATGCTACCACCTCGAACATCTTTGGGTCTCTTGGCCACTCACTAGGCTACAATGTTCAGTCCATCCCTATGTCTTCTAGTCCATTTTCTTATGGTATGCCTAATTTCACCTCGCAGTTTTCGAACTCCATCCTAGTTGTTGGCCCTAATTCTAGTGTTGGGCTTGGGGGAAACACACCTCTGTACACTCCTTTTTCATTTTGTGGATCTCAAATCCCTCAAATGACTCCTAATATGGGAGGTATGCCCGCTTTCAACCCTGGGTCCAATCCTCCTACTTCTGGGTGGAATGGTCAACTTGGAAAACAAGTTTCGACTCAAGTTTCGTCCTACAATCCTACCTCCTCGGCGCATATTCCGACCAATACATTTTGCATGCCGAATCCGCCTCTATCCTCTGATTTCCAACCTAGGGGAGGTTAGTGTCACACTTTGGGCAACCCCCAACCTAGATCTAATCCGGCTGGTGGCAGTTTCTATAACCCTCAACAGAACATTCCAGCTAGAATGATGCCCAACCCACCTTATATGAATCAACCCAGAGGAGGGCCTTATAATGACGGATAGGGCCATGGTGTTTACCAGAACCCTAGATGGCCTCTGAATCCACAAGCACAATCTTTCCCAGGAGGTTGGGGCTAGAAATCACAACCCCGTCTCCCTTTTCTGGCCACACTTAATCTACCAGATTTGTCTAAGTTAATGAATGACCCTGTGAGTCACGATCCTACATGGCCCCCGGTCCCCACCAAACTTTCTTTAGAGATCCCAAAGTTTGAGGGTAAGAATGGAGAGGACCCTTGTGATCACGTCACTACCTTTCACCTTTGGTGCTCATCAAACTCCCTTAACGACGATTCTATTCGTTTGAGATTGTTTCAACGCACCCTTATCGGAGTTGCTATGAAATGGTATATTGAGCTACCAAGGGGGGCATATGGGACTTTTAGTCAATTGGTGATGGTCTTTCTTAACCACTTCTAGTTGCCCATTCGTTATGATGTTGGTTTAGAGTTGTTGTCTACTTTACGCTAGGATACCACCACTCATATATTGGACCATATCCAAGAGTGGCGTAGATGGAAGAGGTTGATTAAGACCCCTATACCCCCGACCTTTCTTTTAGAATGGTTCCTTAAGTCATTTCACACTCCTATCTCGAAGGACGTTGCTACTTTCGAGGTTACCACTAAGGAAGAAGCTATCTTTAGAGCCCAACAGTTAGATTTGGTATATGCTCAGTCTAGGATGTTATACCATATTCTTCCTGAAGCACCACGGTCTACCTACGACCCTAGACAAAAGCTTGGACCTCATGCCGATGGCATTGTAGGTTCCGCCAATGTAAAGTCCACAGACTTGGTGACAAACCAGTTAAAAGAGTTGTCTTTAAGCCGGTCGGTAGGAGGCCCAGCCTTGTCTGTGTCTTCCAATCCCACTCAGTCGACAGATGTACACTCAGTGCAATCGTCGACCAACCCGAATGGTAGACATCCACCAGGAGGGACTAAGAAGAAATGACGTAATAACCATAAGGGTGGGAAAAATGGTAATAAATCCAAGTCAATAATGAGAAGACGAGTAATAGTGCTGGAGAGGGAAAATGAGAAAAACGTAAGGTGAAGTTTCTCTATAAGATTTGCACATAGGATCACCTTACCCATTTGTGCCCCAAACTTGCAGAAGCTGCAAGGCTTTTAGCTCAATCGCTCGCCGTGATGACGAATCCATTCCCACATAATCAACACTTAACCTCGAGCTCCTCAAACACTGGAAATGCGGTTGGTGGAGGTCAAAACCAGCAGTTGCAAGATGGCGACCGTTTATGTATCAATATGGTCGATGCAAAAATTGATGTATCCACTCTAACTCGAGACTATAGTTCTAAACAAACTATTCCTGGTCTAGAATCTCCTCCTCCTCCCCCAAAGACGATGACTTTACAGATTGAGAAACTAGAGCCACAAACTCTTATTTCGAAAGGAGTACTCAAGCGCTCTACCCATAATCCAAATGCTAGAGTTGCCCAGAACTACTCTATTGTTGAGGACCTGGGCCAAACTCCTTGTGCTATGTCAGCTTTGGAGGTGCTCCAGACATGTCCTTCATAGAGGAATGCCTTACTCTCTACTCTAGGAGCTCTAGAATCAAGTGGCTCAAAGCTGATCAAGTTTGACGTCACAGATGTTAAGACTTGCTTGCCTTCCCATGTGGCTTTCCAAATCCATGTGGAGTATTCAAAGTATACCATCAAATGTGCAGTGGTTTATGAAGGCGTTGTTATGTGTGTGATGTCCCTGGTTTGTTGGAAAACTCTCGGTTCTCCGACCCTTTCCAAGTCATCAAACATGTTGACTACTTTCGATGGTCATTCCTTCCGCCCTGATGGTATTCTCCCTGCCTTTCCGATCCAGTTAGGTGGGAAGACAGTAGAGGTAGTGGATGCGCCTCTTAATTATAATCTATTACTAGGCTGCAATTGGACTTACGCTACGATCGCTGTCGTGTATTTCATTTTCTACATTCTTTGTTTTTCTCATGAAGGGAAGATATTGACGATCGATCAATTATCCTTTGCGTACTCTATTCCTAATGCATATCTTGGACAGTCGATCCCTGTGATTGACAATTCTTGGTCGAAAATCGAGAATGTTGGTGTTGGAATGTATTCTTCCCTTATGGGTACTTTTGACTTCACGACACCGAACCATCAAGTTTACGCCATGTCCAGTAGGCTCATCTCGACTGGGAGGTCCATTCCTTTCCGCACGTCTTATTTCGATGATCTGTGGACCCTACCTTCCCTGACTTTGTCTTGTGAAGGATAGTCGCATGCTAGGATGGCCATGCCGCTATTGACAACAAAGATTGCGTATCAAGTTGTTCTCGACTCTTCCAACAATCCCGATCATGTTCCCTCGCCGACGGATGAGGAGGATCTCGTGTGGGCCACCTCATTGTCTTTTTCACATGATTTCCTCGATGAGAATTTGCGAGGTGGACAAAATGATTTCCTCGATGAGGGGTGAGGTGGACGAAATGATGAAAATGAGAAAACACACCACAAGATGTGTTGCACAGAATGAACCCAGATGAGATAAATGCGTGATATGCAGTGAAAGGATTTAGACATTGAGGCTTATATATGTTGTTGCTACACTCAGTCTAATTGCTTTTTTGATTGATTGCTAGATCGATCACACAAACCTATCCACCAGGCAGGAAAGGAAGGGACTACATGAGACATCACACCCTGCAGACCCCAACCCCAGGATGGAGGGAGGATTATTATATGTCTTACCCTATGAGCCACCCGATAAATTATCATTTAAAAACACCCAATTTCTTCAATATCAAACCGATCGAGTACTCAAGCGCTCTACCCATAATCCAAATGTTAGAGCCACCCAAAACTACTCTATTGTTGAGGACCTGGGCCAAACTCCTTGTGCTATGTCGGCTTTGGACGTGCTCCAGACGTGTCCTTCATAGAGGAATTCCTTACTCTCTACTCTAGGAGCTCTAGAACCGAGTGGATCAAATCTTATCAAGTTTGTCATCACAGATGTTAAGCCTCACTTGCCTTACCATGTGGCTTTCCAAATCCATGTGAAGTATTCAAAGTATACCATCAAACATGTGGTGTTTGATGAAGGCGCTACTATGTGTGTGATGTCCCTGGTTTGTTGGAAATATCTCGGTTCTCCGACCCTTTCCAAGACATCGAACATGTTGACTGCTTTCGACGGTCATTCCTTCCGCCCTCACGGTATTCTCCCTCCCTTTTTGATCCAGTTAGGTGGGAAGATGGTAGAGGTGGAAGTAGAGGTAGTGGATGTGCCTCTTGATTATAACCTGTTACTAGGCCGCAATTGGACTTATGCTATGATCATCGTCATATAGTCCGTTTTCCACACTCTTTGTTTTCCTCATGAAGGGAATATATTGACGATCGATCAATTATCCTTTGCGTACTCTATTCCTAATGCATCTCTTGGATAGTCGATCCCTGTGATCGAAAATTCTCGGCTGACAACCGAGATTGTCAGTATTGGAATGTATTCTTCCCTTATGGGTTCTTTTGACTTCTCGACACAAAACCATCAAGTTTACGCCATGTCCAGTAGGCTCGTCTTGACTGGGAGGTCCATTTCTTTTTGCACGTCTTATTTTGATGATCTATGGACCTTACCTTCCCCGACTTTGTCTTGTGAAGGATAGTCGCATGCTAGGATGGCCATGCTGCTATCGACAACAGAGATTGCGTATCAAGCTGTTCTCCACTCTTCCGGCAATCCCGATCCTATTCCCTCACTGACGGATGAGGAGGATCTCATATGGGCCACCTCATTGTCTTGTTCACATGATTGCCTCAATGAGACTTTGCCTTCAGACGAATCCATGAATGGTTCCGACAAACCTTGGGATGATATGCATCACCATTCTTATTTTCTCCCAGAGCTTGAAAGAATCGAACAAGACGACTTTTGATCTACTTTCAGCGAGATAGTCGGTCATGCCATAGTTCCATTTGATACGCACGAAATTTATGATGAAGGAAACATGGCGAGTATTTCTTCTACCGTCCAGATCGACATCTCATGTACCCCTCATAAGGCTGAAAACGTAAATATCAATGAGGATTGTTCTCCAAAAGAAATCTTGATCTACACTGAGCTCTTCAAGGAATTTCGAGACGTATTTGCTTGGTCCTATGAAGAGATGCCAGGGATCGACCCTTGTATTGTCAAATACAAAATTAAAACTTATATGGATGCTAAACCTGTTCGACAACGTCTTAGAGATGTCAACCCTCGAAAGGCCCCTGCTATCAAGGCAGAGGTGGAGAAGCTACTTAACGTTGGCTTCATCTACCCGATTCCTTTAACCGAATGGGTATCCAACCCCGTTCCTATAGATAAGAAGCAAGGAACCATCCATGTATGTATGGATTTCCATGACCTAAATAAGGCTTGTCCGAAAGACAACTTCCCCACACCTTTCATCGATCAGATCTTGACGAGTGTGCCAGAAGCGAAGTATTTTCTTTTATGGACAGATTTTTCAGGACATAATAAAATTCAAATTAAACCTGAATACCAACACAAGACAACATTTATTTGTCCTTGGGGAACTTTCGCACACTAGAAGATGCCTTTCGGCCTTGAAAACATTGGAGCGACCTTTCAACGTGCCATGATTTTCGCGTTTCATGATCTTAAGCACATAGTTGAAGCTTACCTTGATGATCTTTGTTCTCTTTTCCTTAGGGACATGAATATACACTGCACACCCAAATATCTTTAGATGCCCTACTTCAGGTTTGATCACTGATAAGACCTCTTCAAGAGTCTTGTCCTTCAAGATAACATGTGGACACCTGTTTTGAATATACACGGTAGTGGAAAGTGTTAGTGACAATTCTTTCCTTCAGCATCGGGATATTTAGGTCTACAGGTTGCACAAGGAGCGCCCAAGCACAGCACACAGAAGAAGTCTTTTTCGGGCCTAAAATCAAGTGAGCGGACAAAATTATAGTGTCAACGGTCTGGATTCATCCATATGAGTGGATCAATGGCTGGCGGGAAATATCGGATAGCAGAGTTGCGCCGATAATAGTGCAAATAGATCATGCCCATATTGTATGCAAGAATGGATAGCAACCGTTCATCCCAAAGGATGTGTGGCACGAGATCTAGTCGCGTCAGCGTTTCAGCATTCAGGAGTTCAAAGAGTGAAGGTTCCATGTTTCTCTATATCTCAAAACCCCGAACTCCGAAGGCGTCCAAAGTCAGGCCCACAGTATTACGGAGCATTCTCAGCCATCCATCCAAAGGGGACACCTGGTGCCCAATTAAGCCATCTCAGATTTTTTCCCATCACGACTCCGAGGTGCAAGGAGCAGCTCCATCATATTCCTGATATGCGAGGTGCCAGGAATGTCCAAGACTCAGGCCCATAGCATCGTCGAGCGGTTTCAGGACCGTCAGATCTAAGAAGGATGCATGGTGCCAAATTTAACCATCTCGACATTTTGCTCGTCGTGACTATGATAAGCAAGGATCAGCCCCTCCATATTCGTGAACGCCGAAAGCACCTTCGAGAATAAACGCAGGGTCACAGCCCGCGGTCACTTGAGAAAGGAAGAGAGTTATGCAAAGGTGCCAAAGCGTCGGGTTTTTCCACAGAAGGGAATACCGCGTCCTCCAATACCATTTCATCCCTACTTCGATCCTGGTCCTCGCTAAAGAATTAAATGAAGCTGAACAGAGGTAGTTGAAACCTCATCTCACTTATTGAATGCAAGGTATAGGGGTTCCGGCAGACAGCCTGCCCGAGACGGTCCTATACACTGATTTTCTCCAAAGGGTCATGGTTGGTCCTCATCTGACCATAGAAAGTCTATGCACACCATGTTGGCCTTTAATGTTGCAACTATCTCCCCTATAGGAGCCATGCGCAGTTAAGGTGGCATCTGACGAAAGTTATCCGTCTGAATTCGGTTGAAGGGACACCATGCCTTGGATGACTGAACATGCCTCTGATAGGTGAATTTTCTTGAATATATAGACTCAGACTTTGTATTTTGTAAGGCATCAATGGTTGAGCAAGGCTCTCAATTGTAAAAAATTTAATGAAGCACTGGTTATTCTGGTTGTGTATTAACATCTAAGACTTCTTGCCTTATGAATTTCAGCTTCTTTCCATGTCTTTGTTCATATTGTATTAGGATAGCTCGGAATTGGAAGATCCAGTCGAGTTGTGACTGTTATAGGATGATGTAGGTTGGATCACTGTAACAGTCGTGTTGTTTCTAATCGATCTCTATGTTTTTCTTAGCGTTGAATGACTTGGAATTGGAGGATCCAGTCAAGTCTCCCCTTCAGTTACCCAAAACTCTGAACCAAGAGGATCTTGTGTTTAGAGTTTTTCTTCTGCAAGTTGCTGAAAGGCTCGTTGCCCAAAGTAGTTTTTCTCACTCCTCTCACCAAGTATTCCACCTGACCATTTTACAATCAATCTACTGACTGAAGTTAGATCAAGACCTCCTTTGTTCTTTACATACCAGACCTGGTCCCTGAGCTAAAGTGATTCCATCCCAAGCCTCTACCCATTTGATCACCCCTAAAAATAATCGTGACATAAAACTGATGGGCGTCGGGCTCTACTCCTGCAAAAAATCTAGGGGTGAATTCTGATGCTAACATTTATGGCGCCATTGTTGGGGACGAAATTGAAGATTTTCCCTGGGCAGAACGACATTGAGCCTCTTATTCTGAAGGTGCATCAGACATCAGAGCCCTTAAAGATTGCTACTATGCACCTGGCGACTCCACTGTGGTGACTCCATTGTTTCCACATCATTGTTTCAGCTGTGACTACTGTTAGCACACCTGAAAGCTGACCTTAAGGAGCTTTCTCGAGAAGGTTTCAGCAGTTGCTTTCTCAGCCTAAGAAGCTTCCTGAGGTAATGACAACATTAAGATCTGGTCTTTGATGGTGAACAAGGACCAGGCACATTTGAAGCTGTGCATCTTTCACCTGGTGACTCCATGATTCGAGGATCGATTGGCGACTCCACTGGTTCGATATGGAGAAAATTTTGGCTCAAAGGTTTGCTTTCTGTGACTTTTCCTAGATAGTTGGGTTTCCTAATGCACTTCCTGATAGAGACCAATCGGAAGATTTCCTCCCTGAATTTCATGCAACAAGTTGGGAGGAACCAGCTGAGCATTTACTGGACTTCCATGAGGCTATTCACCGACACAATATCACACATGAGGATGTCTAGATTAAGCTCTTCAGGTATTCATTGAAAGGAGCTACTCTTGAATGGTGTTGGTCTCTTCCCGCTGCAAGCATCCGCTCTTTAATAGGTTTTCATACAGCTTTCAATTCATTTTGTAAAGATTATTTTCCAGCTGATTGTTTGTATGAAAATTGTTGTGAGGAGTTTTATTCGCTTCATGAAGCCTCTGCTAGCCCTGAAGACGAGGTCCGTGATGAAGCTTTTACTGTGGAGGAAAGCATTTTCCAGGAAAATATAGAGGTGTTGAATGATATTAATTGTGTTATCCCTAGAATGGAAGCATCTGACATTATATCATATGCCTCTATTCTTTCAGATATTCATAATGATCAACATGCCTCTTGTCGAAATTGTGAGTTTATAGAGAAAATGTGGTCCATGGTAGATGACTCACCTGGATATCGAGTTGAAGTAGATGTTCCTAGCAACTCTGCTCATGATGATGGAGACCCTCTCTTTTTAATAGAGGGGTTAGTTGTGGAAGAGGATTCTTCTGTTTTCCTCTAGGGGGTTTTTCACGATATATTTTTACCTGGGATTAAAGAGAAAAAGATTATGTATGAGCAGCCAGAACCAGCAGGTCCCACTATCCCTAAAATGGAAATTTTTTATGAGATCATTGTTCTGGACGAGGATCATATCAATGAAGGACACCCCCTTTTTTATGTATATTATAGTGATGATGAGAAGCAAGCTTATCCTACATTTGATCACTATAAAGATACGGAAGAGCCAGACAGCAAGCAGAACCACCCCATGGTCCCTATTTATGATGAATATGAATCAGACTTGGGGGAGAGCCAAGAAGAGGAGCAGAAAGAACCAGTGGAACAGGTGACTTCCTGCCCGGAGCCCACCCATTCACCTATGCAGACTCAAGAAGTTCATCCCTGTAGGAGTAGCTGTGGAGAAAAGCAGGCCTGTTGCTACCTTTTTCACAGGGTTTGCCACTCATTCTATGATCCTATCAGCGAGTACATGGAGTGGCATGTCCTTTATGCCTTGGAGCCCCCCTATTCCATATCAACTTTAGCCAGTGAGGAGAAGTTGAAGAGTGTAGCCATTCTGCTGTCACGGTTACACCATCTACTGGTGATCATCGACAAAAAGAAAGAGCTTCCCTTCAGGAAGTCACTTGATTGGCTATGGTGGAAGTCTGCTTTCACCTAGCCCCATGTAAAATGTTTTATTAGTTTAGGATTGTATATAAATAAGCTCCTTTGAGCATGTATCTTTACTTTGTTACTTTTACTTTTCGGCCTATATTTTCAGCAGGGGGTATTTTGAGCTCGACTCTATAGCCCAACAGCAAGGCACTGGAACTGCAAAATGAGTTCTTAGAGCATCACAGGGATGACTCTATCCCCCATGGAGCCTTATGTTAGCGACAATTCTTGTCTTTAGCATCGGGATATCCAGGTCTTCAGGTTGCACAAGGAGCGCCCAAGCGCAACACACAGAAGAAGTCCTTTTCGGGCCTAAAAACAAGCGAGTGGGAAAAATTATAGTGTCAACGGTCTGGATTCATCCATATGAGCGGATCAACGACTGGCAGGAAATCGCGGATAGCAGAGTTGCGCCGAGAATAGCGTAAATAGATCGTGCCCATATTGTATGCAGGAATGGATAGCAGTCGTTCATCCCAAAGGATGTGTGGCGCGAGATCTAGTCACATCGGCGTTTCAGCATTTGGGAGTTCGAAGGGTGAAGGTTCCATGTTTCCCTATATCTCGAAACCCCAAACTCCAAAGGCGCCCAAAGTCGGGCCCGCAGTATTATGGAGCATTCTCAGCTGTCCATCCAAAGGGGACACCTGGCGCCCAATTGATCCATCTCGACATTTCACCCATCGCGACTCCGAGGCGCAAGGAGCAGCTCCATCATATTCCCGATACGCGAGGTGCCAGGAATGTCCAAGACTCAAGCCCATAGCATCGTTGAGCGGGTCCAGGACCTTCAGATCTGAGAAGGATGTGTGGCGCCAAATTTAACCATATCGGTGTTTCTCTCATCGCAACTATGATAAGCAAGGATCAACCCCTCCATATTCACGAACACCGAAAGCGCCTTCGAGAATAAACTTAAGGTCATAGCCCGCAGTCACTTGAGAAAGGAAGAGAGTTATGCAAAGGTGCCAAAGTGTCGGGTTTTGCCACAGAAGGGAATACCGCATCCTCCAAGACCAATTCAACCCTACTTCGATCCTGGTCCTCACTAAAGAATTAAATGAAGCTGAACAGAGGTAGTTGAAACCTCAACTCACTTATTGAATGCAAGGTATGGGGGTTCCGACACATAGTCTGCCCGAGACGGTCCTATACACTTATTTTCTCCAAAGGGTCATGGTTGGTTCTCATCTAACCAGAGAAAGTCTTCGCACACCATGTTGGCCTTTAATGTTGCAACTATCTCCCCTGCAGGAGCCATGCGCAGTTAAGGTGGCGTCTGACAAAATTTATCCGTCCGAATTCGGCTGAAGGGACACCATGCCTTGGATGACTGAAAATGCCTCTGATAGGCGAATTTTGCTGAGTATATAGACTCAGTCTTTGTATTTTGTAAGGCATCGATGGTTGAGCAAGGCTCTCGATTGTAAAAACTTTAATGAAGCACTAGTTATTCTGGCTGTGTATTAACATTTGAGACTTCTTCCCTTATGAATGTCAGCTTCTTTCCATGTCTTTGTTCATATTGCATTAGGACAGCTCGGAATTGGAAGATCCAGTCAAGTTGTGACTGTTATAGGATGATGTAGGTTGGATCACCATAACAGTCGCATTGTTTCTAATCGGTCTCTGTGTTTTTATTAGCACTGAATGACTTGGAATTGGAGGATCCAGTCAAGTCACCCCTTCAGTTATCCAAAACTCTGAACCAAGAAGATCTTGTGTTTAGATTTTTTCTTCTGCAAGTTGCTGAAAGGCCCGTTGCCCAAAGTAGTTTTGCTCACTCCTCTCAACAAGTCTTCCACCTGACCATTTTACAATCAATCTACTGACTGAAGTTAGATCAATACCTCCTTTGTTCTTTACATACTAGACCTGGTCCCCAAGCTAGACTGATTCCATCCCAAGTCTCTACCCATTTGATCACCCCTCAAAATAATCATACATAAAACTGATGGGCGTCGGGCTCTGCTCCTGCAAGCAATCCAGGGGTGACTTCTGACGCTAATAGAAAGGACTCGAAATAGGGGTGTGAAAACATGCTTGACTTAACTCATCATTACACTTTCATTCGAAAATAGAATTAGACTTGAGACTTCAGTTACAACTCAACATTACAATTTAGCTCGAAGATAGAACTAGACTTGAGACTTTAATGACAACTCAACATTACAGTTTAATTGGAAGATAGAACTAAACTTGAGACTTCAGTTACAATTGGGCACTAAAACAATATTGGATCATTTCATCATTGGAACTACATCACTGCATGCCTGAACTTCATAGATATCTCTTATGGGGGTGGGTAGGCACTTTAACCTTCACTATTTACCACTACGCCTCAACCTATCTTACTTTCGTGTATGTAACTTGGTAAAACTTCCACTTATTGCTTTACCCTAGGATATTGAGTGCAACCCAACTCGTTGATGAAGCCAGGAAGTAAGACTAGGGGAGGCATGGCATGCTATGAAGCCTTTACCTTACCTTGCCTTCCTTTACAAAGAATTCTTCTTGGCACCACTATTTTGTTGATACAGGCAGGCTTCAATCCCATAAATGCTTTGATGAATTCAAACAACATTCTAGTGTATTCTTGTGAAGACATCATTGCTCATCGGGGCACTTAAATGGATTTTCTTCTTTATTAACATGGCCATTCCATGAGTTTTCTCTCTGATTGGATGGATTGAATCGATTACTTTGAGGTTTTTCACCTTGATGTTGCTATAACATTTGACGAGAGGCTAGAGACAGGGAGAGTAAATAGATAGATAGAGACATCTCAAGAGGGGCGAGGTGGATGGAATGATGAAAATAAGAAAACGCACCATAAGATGTGTTGCACGGAATGAACCCAGACGAGATAGACACGCGAGATGCAGTGAAAGGATTTAGACATTGATGCTTATATATGTTGTCTACACTCAGTCTATTTTCTTTTTTGATTGATTGCTAGATCGATCACACAAACCTATACACTAGGCAAGCAAGGAAGGGACTACACGAGCCATCACACCCTGCGAAGCCCAACCCCAACCCGAGGATGGAGGGAGGATGATTATAAGTCTTACCCTATGAGCCACCCGATAAATTCTCATTTAAAAACGCCTAATTGCTTCAATATCAAACCGATCGAGTTTATCGCCTCTCCTTGGATACCTACAAGAGATATCCTACCAAGACCTAGGGATTTCACCTCAAGCAGCACACGGTGGAGCCGAAAGCCCACAGTAATCCTATCTGATTGATCAAACTTTTCACTAGATGCTTCAACCTACCCACTGAGAGAACAAAATCTTTCTTCTTGTTGATCTATACCTTACCTTAGAGATGATCTCTTTATACCTGACTGAGGGACTAATTGAGACATGGACGAATCTCCATTTAGACCTGACGACAATGCACTTGACATAACTTCGGTGACTAACCCATCATCAGTGAGCACATACATAATTACACTTTTAGCCCACATGCCTGATGATCAATCTATGTATTTAGGATACTTGTATTCTCTCTATTCTTGCGAACTTGAGACGAACTATGGCTTCGACCAACAAATCCGACCTACGAGAGATACTTCGTCCGTCCTACTACCTTGTTGCCTTCATCGATCGGAGACCTTCCAACTTGCCTTCGTCGACCTTGTGACTTGTCTTCGATCAACCCTTGATGTGTGCCTTCAAATGACTAACCTTTAACACCTACCTGAGAGAGAGAAATCAAACTTGCTCCTTGTCAAAAGTAGGTAGGGCTCTTGCTTTCTCGATCTTGCTATCAAGATATGAACTTGCCATGGGTTCGCTTGCCACCAACATATAGAGCATAGTTGGGGGATGATTTCTTAGAGATATATTGATTGATTACCAACATATACAAAGAGGGGTGGTATAATGGATGGACAAAGCCGAGAGTAGTCTTTGCTAAGAGCTCTAGTCTTTGACAATCTCAGTGATAGAAGCTCTAGTCCGTGCAAGCTCTACTCAGTGATGTCACAGTGATTTCCATAAAGTCATTCCCATAGCAGCTAGTCATTCCAATCAGTTCCATAGGGTCACAGTGCCAATCGGTCATTGCATATAGCAAACATAGCCCCATTTTCGCAATCTCTATGGAACCATAGCCCTCGACCCTATTCCTCGATCTATACCTCGACCCTCGAACTAGAACCTCTAATGATACAAAGCTTTGTCAATTTTATTACTTGGGCTAGATGGAAGGAATAATGGCGATGCTTGCATACGTTGATTCACAATATAGAGTTTCATACACCAGTCTTACATTGGTTATCATAGCCATAAGGTCATAGCCAGTCACTAGGAATCTAAAGTTTGCATCCTTGAACCTATAAGCATAAGAATATTGAACCTTGTACCTCTAACCTCTCACCTTTTTCCATTCACCAGTAAAAATAAGCCTTCAACCTTTCACCAAGGGCCTCTCATCTTTATCCAACCAAGTCCAACTAGTTAAACATAAGCCTGTAACCTATCCACATAATCTTTTCACCAAGGAAGTAAGGAGCCATACAATCCCTATCCTACCACACTAAAAAGAACCTACAATATACTTACGTTGATTCACACAATTTTAGGAGCAGAAGATGATTAGGTTCCATACAACAGTCTAGATTGATTTGATTGATGAGTCTACTGCTTTCCCCAAAAAGAAAGAGCCAATCGATTGATATAGGACATGTTCAAGAGTTTGAAGTAAAGGAGTTGGATGATTAGGATTATGCTGCCCAACCGAGAGTCCTTAACTGGGATATTAGGAAGGAGTTTCAGGAACAGGATGATTAGGATTGTGCCAACAACTGATTGATGAAGAGGAAAAATATGTACTTTTCATTATTATACGATGCATTATTGATAGCTTTTTGGTGTAGACAAAATATCCACTTATACCTTCTTGTGCATGCTTTCCTTTCACCCTACTCAAGAATTTGAGGTTGTTTTTCACACACACATCAAACAAGGAGAGAAAGAGGTTATAACAACATTCATCCATCAATTTAAGCTCTCTTTGTAACAAGTTACTATGCAGATCACCCAAGACAAACTAGGGAGGATCTTCTTAGGTGCTCTTCATAGTGATCTCTAGATTGAGTATATGAAGAATATACCTCCCACCTATGAGGCAATGATTGCCAAAGTTTGATACATTGAGACAGTGAACATTCATCATGGTTTGGTTTCTTTTAAGCCTCTCATCCCTGACACAATTCAGTGTCATCTTTGTCTTTTACACCTCATCGTTGTCTCTTACACGCCATTCAACACTGAGACAGCTATTCCTTTTTCTTGTATGCAAAATCGTGGCCACCAATATTCATCAAACCAATTGGGACATCAAAAGTAGGAAGTTTCTTGTTTTCCAAAGATAATAATCCAGATGTGATTATTGAAATAACTATTCGCACTGAATAACTCAAACCAAGCAACCTTGTAGGTTAGGTAGCTAATAATCAATGACTGACAGGTATCAATCTTCTTTTTTTCCATCATGGATGAAACTCCAAAAGTTTGTTTCCAAGCCTTCCAAGAATACATTCTTCTGATGATTACAGTGGTATGCAATGCAGATTTTCATCAATGTTCATATGTTCTTGGTACTGGGTAGTCTAGAAACTTTGAATGCAGGCACAATCAGTATTAGAAAGTAGGATAGGGGCATCATGACCTCCTACAATAATCCTCTCTCCCTCAAATCAATTATAGTCGAAATAGTCATGGGTGAGGAGAAAGGGATTCATCTCAAAATTGGATTCCTTAAGCCCTGAAAGGAGTACTTCAGGAGTTGTGGTCGGGAGATAGTGCTCGGTATTTGGAATAGACTTGTAGTTTATAACAACAAACAAAAAAGTAGTTTTGAGAAGGTAATCATCAGAGCTTTCAGTAGAATAAACCTTCTTACTGGAATAGACTAGTGGATAATCTTCTTCATCTTGAAATTGGAGATAGGTTGGTTTTCCACCGAAAGAAATGTTAAGGCTGTCAGAAGTCACAGTGAAAGGCATTAACATCTCTAGAAACGGTTTTCCAAGTAGTGCATCATAAGCACAATCTTCGAGAAGGAGAAAGATGGAAAGGAATGCTTCTGTACCATCTCGATGAACTTTGATATTGGCTATAAGTTTAGGTTATTCTAATTCTCTACCATTGATACTAATAATATGGTCATTAGTAGCTTTCCATAGATGTTGTGGGACATGGCGCTTCTTACGAATATTGAAATCAGAACTTGTGTCGAGTAGAGCACATAACATCAATTCATGATCGTTAATCCATAATTGAATTATGACGGTCCACCTCTTGATTAGATTTTCATACAGGGTAGTGATGAAAGGGTTTTCATCATCTCCGGCTGATGCTTCAACATAGATCTTCCATTGTGGATTGCTAATAGTAGTAATTTTTTCCCGTAAATCAACAATTTCATCGCAAATATCATTAAGGGATGATAAGAATTTTGCTCAGCATACAGACTGTCCAGCGAGAGTTTGTTGTCGTGCGAGATCTGCAGCTTCCTTCATAGATGTGAAATGACATGGTTCAGGAGTAGGTATTGAAAATCCTTTTCTTTCTGTGAAGCAAAATGAACCATAACAACAATGCCAATTTCGGGAGTTGTCTTCACAATAGCAGACATCGTCGTTACAGGCGCAACTTTGATCGCCTTTGCTTCCTTCTTCTTGTGCAATGTGTAGCACCTTCTTTCCTTGACAGTCTTTATCAATGTGTCCTAGTTTCTGACACTTGTAGCAACAAGTTTCTTTATTTATCTTAGTCTTTGGTTTATAACGCGCGACCTTCGAGCAGGTCATCGTTCTGAGATTATTGCCTTCTTCTTTTTCTTGGATAGATCTGATTTGCATTCTTTACAGAAGCCAAATTGTTCACAGATGTCTCATTTTTCATGCCTGAAGTCTTTCTTCTCAGTTTGACGATGTCGTTCCTTGGTGCAAGAATCGGTGATCTCTGCATTGATCCATGAGAAGAAGTGTTTTAATGGAACTGTGGCCATGTTTACGTTCCCAAGTTTGCTTCGTAGGATTTCGGAAAATCCTTTAGGTAGGCCAACAATTACCTTATATTTCCAAACATGAGATTGTGAATCATTGATCTTGTAGATGCACGACATGAACGTATATTTGTACCATTTGTAGTCCCGCAAAATTGATATATTCATATTTAGAAGGGTCGTTCGATGTTGTTTCTCGTCCTTCTTCTCCACATAAATGAATGATGATTGTGGAGAGAAGAGTTGTGGAAAAATTGAACATTAGCTTCTTCTGAGAATTGTACAACACTTCTCTGTGCTGATCATGCTTCAGGGACCACTCTATAGCATGCTTAGCTGAAGGGGATATACTTTCCCACCAGTTATGCAGTATTCCTATGAACCCATGAGTAATGATGTAGTAGGCTCCCTGTTGATCTCCATCGCAGGCAATGACTGCATTGACATAGATAGTCATGAGGTTTATCATATGGTTGATTTGATCACCGTTTAAACTGTCAATGGACCACAGGAATATTGATTTCCATTGAAATTGGTGAAGTGTGTAGCCATTTGGTCATTGTAGGCGAGATCGATTGGAACAGGTCTTACCTTCTTGTTGATAGCCAATATTCTTTTCGGCAGATCATCAACATAGCTTTTGTAGCTACTTTATTCTAAAGAGAGAATGAACATTTCCATATTAACACGCGGCCATGGGGCCCTCTTTTTCTTTTCATATCATGTCTGAACCTAGGGGTTACCCATTTCCATAGGTGGGGTTGTTTCTTACTTCGTTAACCTACCAGGTGTTTTCCTCCCTTAGTATCACCTTTGTTTATATAGCGGTTTAATCTTATATAAGATGATTGAATTAGGTTGCAAAAGTTCCACTAGCACTTTTTGAAGGTGCCCATTGACTCTCCATCAACTACCTATGCAAGCATAATCACAGGGAGGGGAACTTGTTTCTTGCTTCCTGTAGATAGTCGGGTGGTTGCCACTGAAGGCCCATTTGTCCTACTTACGTAGCGATGTGGTACAATTCATGGCATATACCTCCTCCCAGTGTCTTGTCTTAACTCCTGCCTTGGTTATTTCACCCTAACTATAGGGGGGCGGCCTGTAGACTTTGATATCCTTACACTCGTCATTGTCCAATAAACTTTAGATCAGATTTTCAATGACCCTTCAAGGTTTGACCCTTTGACAGTCGCAACATTTACCTCCAAGTTACCTCACAATGGTGAGGGTAGAATAAGAATGTGTAACCTTTCTGTTACGTGTGGTTGCCTATCTGCTTCTATGTATTAAATTTGGTTCACCTCCGGTCTTGACACCTTTGTTCGATACTTATTTCATCTCTCTTCCCAAAGGGTGCCAAGGACGATGTCATTGCATCTGAAACAGTTCATCTCATCCAAATTATACTATCCAAGGTTGGATATTCAAGTCAATATCTAAGGAGATAGTGTCGAGGGAGGGGATTAAGGCTCCACTCCGCCACTTTTCTATCTATCTGTATTTAGAAAGTGTGGTGTGCCAAGGATTCTTCTTCGTGTTACCCTTCTAGCCAGGAAACTCACATGATTTTCAGACCAATTAGGATCTCGAATGGCCTGTCATGAGGCGGTCGATGCATTTGATTGCATAACGATTTCATAGGCAGAACCGCTGAACCCCGAGCCCGATCTCGAGCATTTACCCAAGTGGTTTTTATTTCTAGTGCATCATCCAGAACACCCCATCTTTGACCGTTGGCCAAGTTTTCCTTCTTACCAATGCCCCCTCAGCATAGCTCTAGTGCTTTCCCTGATTCATGCAGTTGAGATGTATTTCCCTCTTGCTGGGTGGTGACCACGGTATGGTCTTCCATAACTTATGACCTGAAGAAGCTATTCCACTCTAAATGAATACTCTACCGTGGCATCTTTGATAGGACCCTCCTTTCCCCAAGGCCTTCCCTAGACTAAAAGAACCCTTTTTAGGGAATATTCGTCCTGACTGACGTTCTTCCACCCTTATTGAGACATTGGTCCTTAATGGAATTATGTTATGCCGGTGCACATGTCACTGGTCCTCTAGGTGGAGTACTTGTCCTTAATGCATTTTTGGTTCTAACCTTGGTTAAAGATACCTCTTATATATGTGAATGTAGAGTTGAGCATAAGAGCGCCACTTTTGGTTGACGCGTACCAGTCTTTGTTTATGGTTTGTTTGGATTGGTGTGGAGATGGAAGGTCGCTTTGCTAAGGAGAAAGGAGACAATTTGACTTCGGAACCGTTTTGATTTCTTTGTAGCTAGGTTCAGTCTTTTCATTCCATCCCTTTACTACTGCAAGGTGGGACATGTCCATTAGAAGCTTCAGTCCATTTATTCCAACCATTTTCTCAAGTAGATCAGGTTGTCCCTCTTAGGGGAAGAAAGGGAAGATTATATTCACACGGTACTACTATCCCTCTGCTCGAATGGGAATCACGTTTACAGTTTTGAAATAGGCCTTAAATTGGAAAAATAGAAAGACACGTTCAGTACCTGAAACACGGCAAGATGAGCGCTAGGAAGGCCTATCTGATTAAATGATCAAACCAATTTCATTACCTCTCTGTTATATCTTTCTTTTATCTTATAAGCTCTGAGTTTTATTTCTCTATGAATAGATTGGATTCTAATGAGTAAGTCGGTTGCAGCGGATACTTTTCTAATAAATTCGAGAAAGGCGTTAACTAATAGAAGGCAATAATTCCAATCTCACTCATAATTTCGATCGGCAGAATAAGATTCGATTATACCGGACCTTGACCTTTTTAATCCCCAATTAATAGTAAAAGTTTCTAATAGTAGGGCATTTAATAGTAGTCAGTAATAGTCGACCTTTTAGAGAAACCTTCTCCTTTAATAAGAAAACCTTCCTCTATTGAATCCTAATATCCATCCATCTATAGGTTTCAATAACTATGGGCTCTAACAAATAAATCAACTGATCGAGAATCCTATTTAGTAATCCACTGATCTGGAATCTAATCTTGTTTTATGGGCCCCTTTACTAGTATGCAGTGGAACATCCTTTTCTTTTTCTTAGTTAGGAGGCCCCCTTTTCTATTTCATAATAGTAGGGAATGAATAATAACACTTTTCACTTTACTTTGAATGCACGTTACCATTAAACTTCAAGGTGTAGGAAGAACCATAGGAAGATAGATCTCACATGGTTTACTTACACAGCGAGCTTTCCTTTGTATATTTCTAACTATAATTGTCATTCATTAGGCGACCTCCCTTTGGATTAAGGATTTGGCATAGGGTCAGTTGTCTCGGCCGCACTACACCCCAATCATATGTGTGTTTTCAGGGTTGTTGCTTGCCACTTAGTATCGATAAGCTATAACAGGGGTTTGGATTAAGTCTAGTGAATAAGATTTGATTACCTAGACGTAATTAGATCACAAGCTCAGTGAATTATGTTAACAAAGGGAGGATCAAAGCAATTTGGGAATTCTCTTTTACAAGTCGTAGTGATATCATCTCAGAGATATAGGTTCAAATCTTGTTCTTCTCACTTGTTCTATGTTAGTTGCAGGTTTCCAATAGATTGATAAATGTATCGTATGTAGTATAGAAATCGTCCATGGAGAATCAAACCTGTTGATCAATGATAGTGTATCGTAATAAAACAAAGCATCATTCCCCTGATAAGAAATTGATTAAACTAGAATATAGAGAATCAATAATTGAATGCACTGTTGAGTGGCTTGTGTAAGATTTTTGTGTTAGACCAAGCCCCTTGAACTAGAGAAGACTACTTTGAAAGAACGATCCAGATGCATCGGGCTCTCATGGCTATGTGCCAATTTCATTCACTAATCTACTTAATTAAGTAATTCATAGTGGGATCTTGCTTCATTTTGTTTTCCCCTCACCCTTCTTCTCCCGTTCATAGCCTATAAGTGTTCTCGTGCCTGCCCCCTCCACTCGAGACCTAATGGACGAGAAATCATCACTTAGGGGCTGTTGGAATAGTAGTTCTCTAGCTTCTTGTTGTGAGAAATCGATGTTTCTCTGGAGCCATCAAATTTTTCATGGCCAGGGTTGGTTTTTCTATCGAAGATAATGAACCATCAAATAGAGCTTGATGAATAGCCAAAACACTTCACTATTAGATACGTATTACTCACCTGGGAAAATAGATTATTGGCAGGCTCAACCACATAGAAATGAATTCCATTGGCCAATTATGCACTTCTCTATTTTGTCATTCCTGAGGGAAGGTGAGGATACGTTCCTAATATTAGTTTTGCGTACCACCATACAACGACCTGAGTGACATTTCTACAACAGCTAGCCCTACTCCCATTATTTGAGAAACAAGTTATGCAGAATCAATCATAGTAGGGTAGCTTGAGTTAGTTTTAGAACAAGTAAGTTGATTATGGTTAGCGACTATTTGATTAAGAAGTGAGTGGAATGACCTACTGTTATGATTTAAGGTATGGGCCACCCGAGCCATTAGCCTTTGAAATGATTGCTTATTATTGAATGAATTCATTTCAAAAGTGGGTGACTATGATGATTGGGAGGCCCGGGTAAGCTAATTAGAGTGCATTAAATTCCCTATTAGATATAAGCTCGAGTATAAGTAGTTAATCTCGAATGTGCTCTACAAATAAAGAATAATAATAAGGGTTGTTAGGATGTTAATCTTTATCTACTAGCCCTGATGGAATTGCCAACGACCCTATGCATCTCACATTGAGTTATTTCTTCTTTCCCTTATCTCATTTACTCGATTGTATTTGATCAATATATGGGGGCCCTCTTATGACAGTTATACAACCTTACTAGCGAACCCTACTCAACTTTATCCCATCAAGTCCACCTTTTATATCGAATTTTGGGGCTGGAATTAATAATAGTGGGGTGGGTAAGCTTAAATCATAATAAAAAGTATTCCAACCATTATAATAAGGGGGAAGCATGTTAATGAAGAAGGCAATTCAACAGTTGTTGCTTAATTCCATACTTTTCTTATAGGTGGGTGCACCGACTAAACATGCTTATATAGAGAGGTGGGCAACCATAATAATAGTAAGGATACCTTGGATTGATTCTTGCATGCGTCGGCCCCTCTCGATCATTTAGTAGGAGGCATTAGAAGTTGGAAGGTTTCCTCTCGATTCTTATTTAAGGGCCTGGAAGTGAAGATCAACACATCGCCCCTGAACCCTAGATTTAAGGTGTAAGTGGCTTAATCGTATATTAATTTAAGGGTCTCCTCAACCCGACCTATTTCTGATAAATTTTGAAATGAATTAGGCCTCCTTCTCTTTATATATTATGAAGAGAAGAGAGGAGCTTAAGTAATAATAGGGGTAGACTCAAGCAATTCGAACTTGATATAAATAGCTAGCCCCTTCAGAGGTACCTTATATTCAAGAGAGAAAGGTGGCAATTAAAACCTTCACCTGGGGAACCCAACTAATATTATCGCCTGGCAAGCAAGCTCTTATATACGCAATAACAAATTCCCATACTACTATTCAAACTTGAAAGAAAATTATAGATATACAATACAATAACATAATCTCTTTCCCCCAGGCTCTGACTAACTCACAAGAGGGGGGTTGACCTTCCTTTATACACCTACGGGTGAAGTTTCCTAAGTGAGGGCGCATGGGAGAGGAGTGATGCACTAGTAAGCTTGGGGATGAGTGGAGTGAGTGGTAGGTGGAGTGGAGTGATGTTAGGGAGTGTAGGAGTGAATTGAGGGTGTGTAGGAGTGAAGTGAGGGTGGTAGGTGAGGGTGAGGTCGAGTGCAACCTTGGGATTAGTGCCCCTCATTGCTAGTGCGCCAACTATAGGAGGAGGTGTGCCTAGCTTCCTTGGGATCTCCTCCCCCTTTCCATGTCACCCAAACTAAGAAACCTCACTAGGAGAGACCTCTGCCAACTAGTTTAGAGACTACAGACAAGGAAAAATATGTTTCCAACATGTTTGCTAAGTTTTAGCAATTCTCCTAAATTTTAGCATTTTAATTAAAATGTCCTTTTTTCCTTTTTTGAGAGCAAATTTTAATTGAGTGATTAAAATCACTTTTTTGCCTCAACAAATGGGGGAATAAGGGTTTAGGAGGTGCTCTGGCTTATAAAACGAGAAAAAATATTACATCTAACAATGATTGATGCCACTTTTATGACTTTATTGACTTTTACATTAAAAATTGTCCATTTTACAGAAAAAAAAAATTATAGACTAAAAACTTTAAAAAATCCTAGGGAGGACTTATTGCAATTTCCATATGACTCAATAGACATGGCCTAGCATGAATTCATATACATTTAGACACTAGACATTGGTCATACCATGCCAGGGCCTAACCACCAGCACATACTCTAGCTTTGGAGTAGATTTGAGTGAAAAAACTTAGAAATTATTAATTGCCTAACAAGTGAAAAAACTCTAGAGTACGTGCTCGTGCTCAGTATTATAAAGTAATTGATGTGCTCATTTAACCATAGACAATATAACAATATTGTCACCCAACCATAAGTCGAAGCCACCCCTGAGCACCTTAACCTTGACAGAGAATGATTCTGAAACAAAACCAATAGCCAACCAAGGCTAATGCACCAGGCAAGACTGATCAGAAAGTCCAACCACAACCAATAGAAAGTCCGAGCCTAAACTAGAAATACAGATTTCGGCAGTTGCCAGCTGCAGCTGCTCCCAGACTTGTGCACTTGCCCAGTTTCTGCAATGCACACTTCTTCCCAGCTGAAATTCTAAACCGTGTGTACAAAATGAGGTCTGGCTACTTGTATTTATACTGTTCCCTGAGCTGTTTGGGCCGACTTCTCATTATGGAGGCTAAATACTTAATATTAATTATTTTCTTGATCCAACTTGTCTTCTAGGTTTATGTTCAATGCTTTAGGGTTTCTTCTTGCTTCCCAGAATATTCTATTCTCTTCAAGTTTACACGTGGAGGTAAATACCTCCCGCAACTACCATAATATCAACACTCTCTCCTAGCTAGGGAGTTATTGAAGGCAATGGTCTTGAGCACAAACATACCATTCAACCAGTAGCATCATTAGTCATACAGAATATCTCATAATTAGATCATGAGCACCATCATCACTATCAGTGTCATCTGACAGCATCAACTGCATCATCTCTCAAAACCATACTCCATCTGAGTAATCAGACATGATGTTGAAAAAGTCACTCACTCCAATGAGTGATACAAGAACCATTCTTCTAATCGAGGCATATTTCCTAGAATAATAACTATTCCAACAGATGATGGAAGCCATGCCATGGGCTACAAGAACTACTCTTCTAATCCAAACATACATTCTAGAAGAATAAATGTTCTTGATCATTTTCCATCTGGAGAATGTCTGTGAATTAATACACTGACCATCCATCTAGATGATAATCATTTTCAACACTACTGATAGTCTACATGGAAATCAGAACAATTCCATTCAATAGAACACAACTGTGTCTATCCATAGTAGTACACAACTATAATCTAGTGGTACACTGCCACACCAAGTAGCACACAACTACTTAATCAGTGACACATAGTCACAACCAGTGGAACACATCCACCACAATAACATACATCTACTGTCCAGACACATACAGTATCCATAGCAATCATATCATTTGATATCAACCTGCACAGAAAAACAATGTCATGATATAAACTGGGTCATCTAGGCCATTCTTCCACTCACATATGTGAGATTTGGAAGAGCATATGCACTCAGAAGGTAAAACATCAGCTATGAGCTACTGGACTATTCTTCTCAAGCATAGAAAAATAATTGTCCTGATTTTTTACCTTGGACCATTCACCTATCTGGACCATTCCTCTGGCACTAAACAAAGTGCAACCTGGAGAGAATGAGTATGCCCTAGGGAATGTTTGTCCCTGATTGCTGAACCTAGATCATTCACCTAACTAGGCCATTCCTTCGGCACTAAACAAAGTGCAACCTGGAGAGAATGATTCCGCCCTAGGGAATGATTGTTCAGACCATTTCCTAAGGAAATGATTGTCCTACACCAACCTCCAAAATGGACCATTCTTCAAAACTGCTCACAACTGTGAACTTCGAAAGAATGATTGCTCGGCGAGGTGGACCATTCTACTTGACCACTACTGAGAGTGACTGCCAAGAAGAAAGACTGTCCTAGACCATTCCCCCACACTGGCCACAAGGGGAATCGTTGTCTATGGTACATCAACAATCTATCGAACCATTTTCATTATGAAAATGATTGTATGATCTGGACCATTTTCTGAACTGGAAAATGCCTATCCATCAAAAATCTCAAACCACTTTCTGAACTGGAAAGGAACTGCTCATCCTGGACCATTTTTCGAACTGAAAAATGACTATTCATAAATCGATAACACATCAGTGCTCCCTCCCAACCTGGGAGTCATCTCTTCCCTTTTCAATAAGGAATTCATATCCATGAGCTCTAGCTTGTTTCTTGAGTACATAAACGTTTTAATCTTGGACAAAGGCTTTACCAAAATGTATGTTATCTGCTCATCTATGGAGATATATTGGAGAACCACTTCTCCTTTTCTGGACCTCATTAATGAGAATGTAATGCGTGATCTCAATGTACTTCGGTCTTTCTGGAACACTGGTTTTCTCTGAAGGATTCATATAGATTTGATCATTATAGTATATCATAGATGGATTCAGCTCTTTTGTTCCCTGCTAGCTCATAACATCATGGAAAATCTCAAACTAGAACATATCCAAGTGGCACTTCTTCTGTTATCATGAGATTTTGTCATGGATTAGCAATCCATCATCCTGGACTTCTGATTAACCATTCTGATACAATATCTTTGTTATAGAAAGTTTTCACCATGCTTTTGTTGTGCATTGGAGGCTCTACACCAAGTTGTTTGAATCCATACAAGATGTTCTTGTTGGAAGATTGGTTGTTGTCATTGATGTCAACCCTAGTCATGGGTTTTGGACCACAAGTTTGATGAAGTTATTTGGACATGAAGGAAAATGAACATGCAGATACAACACCCATGGATGGATAGTATACATCATGTTTTTTCCGGTGGTATGTGGCACGTCATGTGGATCCTCATGGTTGAGGAGAAATCAATTTTTGAAGATGACAAAGTGAATTGTACATGTAGGCCCTGAAGATAATTAAAGAAAATAATTACAAAATAAGAAAGTGTCAGGTTGGCCCTAATGTTAAAAGGAAGTGACATAAATGGTATAAATAAACA
>ML777017.1:11208-29857 GCA_009831015.1 Picea engelmannii | reverse complement strand
GGATCCTCATTATTCTCACCTACTATTGCTAGCTCATCCCTGATCTATGTAAGCCAAGTAAGGTAGTGAACCACACCTTCCCCCTTTTCCATCTTGGTACTTCTCAATCTCTCCCAAAGCACCATCTCCCTGTTTTCATTTTTACTCTGGTAAAGGTCATTCAAGGTAGCCCACATCTCCTTAGTAGAATTTTGCCCTATGAGGTGAGGGATTATGTGATCCTTTACCACATAAATGAGTATTCTCTTAGCCTTAGCCTCACCCTTCTTCTAGGCTACGAATAAAGTTGCATCTGTGGGAGTCGTTGCCTTATCATCAACATGTTCAAGGTCATCATTGACATCCAAGATCATAGTAACCCCTTCCTTCCAAGTGGAAAAGTTTTGAGCAACCTAAAGCCTATCTTCCATTTTAAAGGTCATGGCCGTAGTTGAAAATGATTCTTTGTTCAAACCCTGTGCTTCCTTATTGATTATGTGTTGCAATAAACCCTTCTGTTTTGTAGATCTGGAATTTTCTTTTGCATATATGAACTTCTATTTTGTAGATCTGAACCTTGATGATGTTATTTCAACAAACCTACTCTAATACCATGTGAAATTTCTAAAACCCAACAAAATGAACCAATATTTCCAACAATATTTCACTCAGATATTATTTCCTAAATTTCTGAAATTGTTCTTTAATGGCTACAACTAGGTTTCTTCACAAAATTTTGATTGCACAATAGAAAAATAAATTTGATCATCAATTCAGAATATAACAAAAATCACAACCATGAGAGACACACATATTTTTGGGTAAATAACACTGGAAAAAACCCAATGTGGGAAAACTCGTTCTTTCGTTTGTGGGTTTTATTATTATGCAACAAAAAGAATATAGAGATCTCTTACAAATGGATCGATCCAACTAATGACTAAGTGAAACCCCAATGGTTCACTTCCAATACACCTGTACGACCCTCTCCCAATCCTTTGAACCGAAATGACTCAAGAATAAATCTTGTGTGAGCCTCTACACTAAGTGTACGACGACCTGCATCACCCTGCGTCACCCTATACGACGACTCCCATATATGAAAGTTACGACCTCTGCAAAATGCCTTGGAAGAATGTCAATCCTTGCTTGATTTCTCCTATGTACTTCCTGCAATCTTCTTTTCCAGCAAGCCCTCAAGCAAATATCCTTCTTTAGGAAAAATTCGCCCTCTCAATGAATAATGCACCCCAACCACCAAGTTGATTTATTTTTCTCCATTGAACAAGAAAAAAAACCATCTCCAAAATTATTAAGGGTTGAGATCAACCTTCATCCTTACAATGAGATGGATGGCCTAGATTAAAATACCATCACTTAAATTATTTTCACTTTTAACTTTATAAAAAGTGCTCAATAAGTCAATATTAAAATATAACACATTTAAATGACTTTTTCCTAAGTAAACCTCAAGAAAGAGATTAACACATCAACTTGGCAAAGTTTCATTGTCCTCTACCATTCTAGGATGCCACACATCGAAGAAGACCTTCTGAGTTACTCTTCTCAACAAGATCCAAGTGATCTTGGATTTTACTATGGGGGATACTGCTTTGATAATTTTCCATATTGAAGAACAATTTTTGGATTCCAAAGGATTATTAATGCATTGAATGTGGTCTCCACTGAATTATTTCTTATGAATAACTTTGTTCCACAAATCCAACTTGCCTAAGGCCATCCTCCAAACGATTTTAGCTCCCAAAACTGAATTCATTAAGGAAGGATCCTTAATTCCCAAACCACTGCAATATTTTGGATCTCTGTCTATATTCCAATTAACTAGATGAAACCTTTTTGTGTTTGACTTTTCTCCTTGCCACATAAATTTCCTAATTTATTATGCAACTTGTTGCATTATTCCAACTAGAGCAAGCATGGTTGAGCACTAATATATGGGAAGGGTTGAGAGGACCGATTTAATAAGAAACACTATACATGTTATATTCAACCATTAATATCCCCATTGTTGGAACTTGGATATGATTTTACCAATAACACTATACCAAGATTATGCCCATAGTATTGGGAGTCCATAATATAAAGGGTGAGAGGCTTATAATCTGACGCTGCCGATAGAAGGATTTTAGAGGAAATTGAATAATTTCTCATAAGAAAATTACTCTACAATAGAAATCTATCAAGGTGAACTACTATTTGACCAGGGATGACCCTCTTGTTAGACCACATGAATTTCCCTTTGAGCAGCTTAACATCAACAAGGTTCCAATCTGATACCATATATTCCATCATTTCTTTGAAAGGATATCTTACAATATTCTTGTTGATATTATGGTAGTTGTGGGAGGTATTAACCTCCACGTGTAACCTTGACAAGAATAGAATATTACGAGAAGCAAGAAGAAACCCTAAAGCATTGGATATAACCCTATAAGACAAGTCGACTAAAGAAAATAATTTAATATTGAGTCTTTAGCCTCTAGAAAGATAAGTCGGCCTAGACAAATAATAAAGAGCAGTATAAATACATGATGTCAGAGCTCATTTGTACACACATAGCTCACAATTGCAGAAATCTAGTGCGCATTGCATAAATTTAGTAAGTGCGCAATTTTGGAGAGTAGTTGTAGCTGCAGCTACTACAACTTGTATTTTTGGTTTTAGGCTTAGAATTTCTCTTGTTTATGGTTGGGACTTTCTGCCTTGTGCACCATCTATGGAGAGAGGTATGCTACATTGATTGGCTATTAGGCCTAGGGTTTGCTTCCAGAATTATTCTCTGTCAAATTTAAGGTGCTTGGGGGTGGCTTCGACCTATGGTTGGGTAACAATATTGCTATATTGTCTACGGTTAAATGAGAAAACCTACTTTTCTAATGGGTTATGGGCCCACACTTTCTTTGGACAGTCTAACCGCTGGAAGATAGATTGGGAGGATTTTCTCAGTTACAGTTGCAGTTGTAGTTAAAGTTTTTGTTGCAACAATGAAACCCTAACCCTCTTATTGAGGCACCTTAAGTGAAGAGATTGACCTGATTTTTGGATAGCCTAGTGCGCCCTAACCTAGCGCACCTCTTGGTACTCTCAGCAAGCTAAGACGTCAAGTTTGAGTTTTTGGTCAAAGTCAAAGGTTGACCAAGTAAAAGCAATCATGACTTACTCTATGAAATCAGAAAACACATTAGAAGGGGTTACTAACTTCAGAGCATGGAAGACAAGGATTGACCTCATCCTTTCCAAGAACAAAGTGTTGTATATCTTGAAAGGAAAGATCATGGAACCACAGTTTGAAGAAGGAAAAGAGAAGGAACCTCAAAACATTGCAATTATGGAGAAGTTCAAGGACAATGACATCAATACCATGAGTATCATAGTGGACTCTGTAAAATACCACTTGATACCCTACATCTCTCATATTGACTCATCTAAGAAGATGTACGATGCCCTAACTAACCTCTTCTCAGTGAGAAACATTGGACAAGTAATGAGTCTAAAGAATGAGATCCGTGACATGAAAATGAATGATGATGACAACATAACAACATAACTTGTGAGAATCTCTCAGTTAAGAGATCAAATACAAGCTATTGAATAAATCATTTTAGAGAAGGAACTGGTAAATATAGTACTGAATGGCCTTCCCAAGACATGGGATGCATTTTCCGCAAGCATGAACACAAGAAAGGAGTATCCCACATTTGAAGAACTTCGGACTTGTTGTGCACAAGAAGAATCAAGGATTAGCGCAAAAGAGAAATTCCAAAGAAAAGATGATGAACAACACCTATAGAAGAATAACAAGATAAGGATTACTATTACGATGATTACTAGTCAAGTAATGTATCTGAAAAGATGAAGTATGTTGACAATACTTGGTAACAATACCCGTGGAAGCTATTATATAAGTAACAACTTCCAGATAAGCCGAAATCATAATCAAACTTGAAGAGACCCGGAAGAAGTCAAAACAGAAAGAAGTCAACAATCAAGAGGAAATTAGAAAAAAAACTTGTGACACTTTGCATAAGGCAATAAGGTTGCAGACAAAAGCATGGACTCCCTTAGATAGAGGGAGATGATTATAGACTTCCAAAAAGAAGAGCATGCATTCATACATGAAACAATGATTATTAGGGAACTGATCCTAAATGATATGATCCATTGACGATTATGATGTATATGTCCATGTTCCCATTGAAAGTAGCATCCATGATAAGCAACACACATTCAAAATAAGTTTTCTTCGAAAAGAATCCTTAAAGTATCCTTATTTGTCCATCTACAGCCATGATCCTATGATGAAATGAAGAATTTTGAATCTTCAGGGAATGAAATCTATAGAAGACTCCATGGACCCAAGATCTAAAGAGAAACATGAGGAAGAACATGAAGATTCCAAGAAAGAAATAAAATCCAGAACAACGAATTATTATACCGAGAATCACAAGACTACCAGCTTGGTTTGAACCCACTAGAAGCAATCAAGCAGAAGAAATGGAAGTTGTGATAAAAAACAGTGTATGTAAGAAAATGTGAAAAAGACTTTTGAATGGAAGCATTGCAAGATTCATAGGTTCTTCCAGAAGGATGGAGAAAAACTATAACGACAACTCACCAATATCCATGGATTGGAATTCACATGTAAAAGACTATCCTTCTGATCTGGATCTCGGGGGTTGAGATTTGGATGGATTGAATGCCAAGAGAGGAGGAGCTTAGAAATGTCAATCTTGCATAAAAAAAAATCGTGGACAAAAACATGTAAATGAAGTACTTGGGAGGTGAGGCTCAAAGAAGAGCCTCACCTTTAAAACTTACTAGTAAATCACTCAAAGCTAATGAATCTCACAATGAATAATAGAAAATATGAGAGAAGCCAAAATGAGTAACTTGATATTATGAGAAGGTTTTCTAGGCCTTTATATAGCATTACAAAACGGTCCATTGGACAAAGTAAAAAAGAGCTCATTAAATGAGTCTCTATTATTAGTATAATAGATCTAACTATCCAACTAACTAAGTAGTGGAAAATAAAACCTGATACAATAATGGGAAGATCTCATTAAATGAGTCTCTATTATTATAATAATAGATCTAAATACCTAGCTAACTAAGTAGTGAAAAATAAAACCCAATACAACAATGGAGAGGTGGGACTCTCTTTGACCCATATGGGAAACCTATTAGCTTTATAGTTTTATGACTTTTGCATCTGAATTTAGACCATATACCCCCTAAAATTTGGATCACCTTCCCAAATAAAGCAAGTGAGAAAGAAGCGTATACCAAAAAGAGACCCATGTATGCAGATATAAGAAGACCTTGTATGGATTCAAACAACTTGATGCAGAGTATCTCATATACAACATAAGCGTGGTGAAAAATTTCTATAACAGAGATAGTGTATCAAAATAGTTACCCAAAAGTGCGAGATGATGGATTGCTAATCCATGGAAAATCCTCACGATGACAAAAGAAGTGTTACTTGGATATGTTTCAGTTTAAGCTTTTCCACGATGTCATGAGTTAGCAGGAAACAAAAGTGTTGAACTCAACCATGATATATTGTAATGATCATAGCTATATGAAGCCTTCAGAGAAAACCAGTGTTCCATGACAGACCGAAGTACATTGAGATCAAGAATTATATTCTCCATGATGAAGTCCAGAAAAGAGAAGTGGTTCTCCAATAAATCTCCACAGATGAGAAGATAACATATATTTTGGTAAAGCCTCTGTCCAAGATGAAAAGTTTTCATCCTTAAGAAACAAGTTGGGGCTCATGGAGACGAATTCCTTATTGAAAAAGGAAGATATTACTCCTAGGTTGGGAGGGAACACTGATGTGTTATTGGTTTATGGAAAATCATTTTTCAGTTTGAAAAATGGTCCAGGATGAGCAACTCCTTTCCAGTTCGGAAAGTGGTTTGAGATTTCTGATGGACATGCATTTTCCAGTTCGGAAAATGGTCCAGATCAGACAGTCATTTTCGTAATGAAAATAGTTTGATAGATTACTAATGTATCATAGAGAATGATTCCCATTGTGGCCAATTTGGGGGAATGGTCTAGGTCAATCATTCTTCTTGGTAGTCACTCTAAGTAGTGGTCAAGAAGAATGGTCCACCTCGTTGGACAATCATTCTTTCGAAGTTCACAATTGTGAGTAGTTTCGAAGAATGGTCTATTTTGGAGGTTGGTGCAAGACAGTCATTTCCTTAGGAAATGGTCTGGATAGTCATTCCCTAGGGAAAACTCATTCTCTCCAGTTTGCACTATGATTAGTGTCGGAAGAATGGCCCGGTTAGGTGAATGGTCTAGGTTTAACAATCAGGGACAAGCATTCCCTAGGGTAGACTCTTTCTCTCCAAGTTGCACTATGATTAGTGCCGGAGGAATGGCCCAGTTAGGTGAATGGTACAGGCTTAGAAATCAAGGACAATTATTCATCTATGCTTGAGAAAAATAGTCCAGATAGCCCATGGATTTTGTTTTACCTTCTGAGGGCAGATGCTCTTCCATATCTCACAGATGTGAGTGGAAGAATGGCCCATATGACTCAGTTTGTATCATGATATTGTTATACATGTTTATATCGGATGATATGATTGTTATAATATGAATGAATGTGCTTGTTTTACCATTGACAATATCACTATTGTCACCCAACCATAGGCCAAAGCTACCCTCTGAGCACCTTGACCTTGAGAGAGAGAAGAATCCTGGTAGAAATCCAATAGCCAAGCAAGGATAATGAACCAAGAAAGAAATGACCAAAGCTGATCAGAGAGTCCAACCCAAAACTGGCACAACACCTTCCCCAAGACTTGTGCACAAGACTGCCAAACTGCAGTGCGCACAAGTGACTTATGCAATTCTGAGAGTGTGTCAAATGAGAGACTAGCACCCTGTATTTATAGTATTCCTGGTAGACTTGCCTGGGCCAACTTCTCCTTCTGGGTACTAATTAATTCATATTAATTATCTCTCTTTAGCCGACATCTCATCTAGGGTTACTTTCATTTATTTTCTTTCTTTCGGAACATTCTAATCATGTCAAAGGTCATAATAGAGGTTCATACCTCCCGAAGATACCATAATATTAACACTCCCTCCTAGCTAGGGACACATAGCCGATAATGGTTTTGAGCACAAACAGACCATTCAACTGGTAGCATCACGAGCACCGTCATTATTACCCAACTGGATAATCTCCATGACAACAGGTACAATATCAATTGATAGAATACAACTGTGTTTATCCATGGTAGTACACAACTAATCAAACTGTGACACATAGTCACAGATAGTAGAACATATCCACCACAGTAGCATATCTCTACTATCTGGAGACATGCAGTCTCCATAACAATCATTTGTTATCAACCTGCACAGAAAATATTGTTATAATGTAAATTAAATCATCTGGGCCATTCTTTCACTCACATCCATGAGATCTGAAAGAGTATCTACCTTTGGACCATTCTTCTCAAGCAAGGAAGAATGACTGTCCTGATTTCTGAGCCTGGACCATTCATCACCCTGAGCCATTCCTCTGACACTAAAAAAAGTGTATCTTGGAGAAAATGAATCTTCCCTAAGGAATGTTTTTCCTTGATTGTTGAACCTGGACCATTCCCCACCCCGGGTCATTCCTCCGACACTAAACAAAGTGAAACCTGGAGAGAATGAATCCACCCTAAGGAATGATTTTCTAGACCATTTCCCATGTTCACCACAAGAGGAAATGTCTATCCTGCACCAACCTCCAAAACAAACCATTCCTCATGTTAACCACAATGAGAAATCATTGTCCGGCGAGACGAGCCAGTATTCTTGAGTAACCCTAAGGAAGAGAGACTGCCCTAGACCACTCCCCATGTTAACCAAAATGGGAAGTCGTTGTCTATGGTACATCAACAATCTGGACCATTTTTTGAACTGGAAAATGTCTGTCTGTCAGAAATCTCAATCCACTTTCCGAAATGGAAAGAATCTGTCCAAGCTGGACTATTTTTGAAACTTGAAAATTATTGTTCTTAATTCAATAATATGTCAATGCTCCCTCCCAACCTGGAGAGTCATTTCTTCCCTTTCAAATAAGGGATCTATTTCCATGATCCCCATCTTTTCTCGGAAATATGCAAACCTTATTTTGGGAAGAGGCTTTGTTAGGATATTTGTTGTCTACTCATCTATGGGGATATACTGGAGCTTTACTTCTCCTTCCTAGACTTTATGTTGAATAAAGTAGTTGATATCAATATGTTTTGACCTTTCATGAAACATTGGGTGTTCTAATAGTCTTATACAACTCTGATTGTCACAATGTATTATGGTCGAATCTGGAGTCTAATCAAATAAATCCGAGATTAGCTTCCTCAACCATATTGCTTCTGTGCATGCTTCACATGCTGCGATATATTCTTCTTCTGTTGTGTTGAGTGCGACATAATTTTGTTTCCTGCTGCCCCAATATATCATAGCAGAGTCGAAGCTAAAACACATCCCTAAAGTACTCTTTATGTCTTCTGCACTTCCTTCCCAATCTGAATCTGTAAATCCATGAAGCTATATATCATTGGATGCGGTATATCTTAAGCCATACTTTATTGTCCCACGAATATATATTAGGACATGCTTTGTAGTTATTCTATGCTCATGTCTAGGTTCCACCTAGAACTGGCTTAGTGTATTCATGGAAAAGCAAATGTCTGGTTGAGTATTTACCAAAGACATCACTGACCCAATTAATTGTCGATATAGTGATGGATCTACTGGATCAGAATTTGGATCTTTTACTTTTCTTATATATGTAGTCATAGGAGTGTCCATGGATTTTCAATCCATCATTCCAAACTTCTGAAGGATCTTTATTGCATACTTTACTTGTCCAAGGAATAGTTCACCACGCTTCTGCCATACTTCTAGTCCCAAGTAATAATGCATGAGACCTAGATCTTTCATATCAAATTCAGAAGCTAGTTCCTTTTTGCACTAGATGATGAGAGACTCTTCACCTGTTATGAATAGATCGTCAACATATAGTAGTAGTATTACAGGTGCATTGTCCACTACTTTGTAGTAAAGGTTTGGATCTACATGACTTTTGGAGAAGCCAAGTCTTGTTAGATAGTTGTCCATTCTGGCGTACCAAGCCCTTGGATCTTGCTTGAGTCCATATAAATATTTCTTTAATCTGCAAACGTGAGTGTCTCTGGAATGTACTTCAAACCCTTGAGGTTTTTCAATATATACTTCTTCTTCGATTGCTCCATTGAGGAACACTTTCTTTACATCCATCTGATGTAAGTTCCATCCCATGGAAGCGGCAAGAGATATGATAGCTCTAATGGAAGTATATCTAGCCGCTGGAGAAAATGTTTCGTCATAGTCTTCTCCCTCCTTCTGGGAGAACCCTCTAGGTACGAATATTTCTTTATATTTATCCACGCTTCTGTTTGCTGCATGTTTGATCTTATATACCCATTTTGAAGTTACCACTGATTTTTCCTTAGGTCTAGGCACAATTTCCCATACATCATTTTTCAAGATGGATTGGTGTTCTTCCATCATAGCTTCTTTCCATTGTTTCTTTTGAACAACTTATTCAAATTTGGTAGGTTCTTCATCTAGAAGCTTCGTCATATATGATGCATAACTTGAGAATTTTTTAGGCTTCTTACTTTTTCTAAATGTTCCTTCGGGAACCTTGAGTCTTCCTGCATCTTGTAAGGTAGCTTCAAGCCAGGATGGTCAATTCCCGATCTTAGGTATGGTGTCTGAATCAATGGTCTCACATGGTTGCATAGGATGATCAGGTTGTTCCTTTTAGTCATTTTTGTTTTTTGTGCTTTCTTCAATAGGTTCTTCATTCTCTTCTTCTTCTGTCGTTTCTTTTATGGATTTCTTGAAAGCCATATTTTCATTGAATTTCGTGTCTTTGCTGACTTCGATCTTATGTTGTTCCAAAATATAGATTCTATAGGCTTTGGATGAATCGCTATATCCCACGAATATGCCCTTCTTTCTCGAGGGTTCTAGTTTATTCCTTTTGTACTTGGGAATGTGAGAGTAAACATGACATCCAAAGATTCTTAGGTTTTCTACAATAGGCTTCTTACCTAAGAATGCTTCTTCTGGAGTCATGTCCTTCAATATGTGGTGAGGACTTATGTTATGCACATATATTGTTTTCATGGCTACTTCTCCCCATAAGAACATGGATATACCTTGATCATTTAGTAGTGATTTTATGGTTTCTTCGATAGATCTATTCTTTCTTTTTGCTACACCATTTTGTTGAGGAGAGGAACAATTAGCTCCTCCTAATCCCTATCGATTTGCAGAATGAAATGAATTCCTTTGATGTGTATTCTCCTCCATTATTTGTTCGTAAGGTCTTGATCTTCTTGTTCGTGACGTTCTCTATCTCTGCTTTGAATTCTTGAAACTTGTTGAATACTTTGTCTTTTGTTTTCAATAGATATAACCAAGTCTTTATTGAATAGTCATCTATGAATATTATGTATTAAAGAGATCCTCCTAGATATTTGACTGACATTGGTCCACAAACCTCTGAGTGTATCAAATCTAGAATCTCCTTAGATCTATTGTTGTTGCTTGGAAATGATTTCTTAATATTCTTTCCCCGGGCACATCCCTTACAAATTCCTTCATGTGTAGACTGCAATTTTGGTATTCCTTCAACCATCCTTTTGAGAAAAGGTAATGCTTGATAATTAATATGAGCATACCTTCTATGTCAAAGTTCATTGGGATTGACTTCGTTATGTACGAGAGCTTCTTCATTTTGTTCTAGTAGTCTACATATTTCCTTCACGACTTCCAATAACCCTAGAATTCTCTATGTTGGAGTCTTTATGCCAAGATAACACTTTTCCATCCAAGAAAGCTATTTTGTTTCCTTTGTCTTCTAGGCAAGATATGGATACAAGATTCTTTTCTAAACTAGGTACATATAAAACATTGCTTAAGCGAACATTGTTACCTGTTTTCAACTTGATGGAGGCTTGTCGAAATCCTTCCACTGGGTAAGTGATTTTGTCTCCAAGATCTACCTTGTACGATGTCTTCTTCTCATTTAGATCTAAGAGTCTGGCTTGATCTCCTGTCATGTGCCTAGAATATTCACTATTGATTATCCACATGTCATCTTCAATCGTTCCAGTGAGTGTTGAGTAGTGTAGAAGACTGATCGTTTCACTCATGTCTTCGGTTGACTGGTAGTTGGTCATGATTTGATCCAAAACTTTAACTCTAATGTTTCTATCTTCTGAGAGAGCCAAAAGGTGCATTGAACTAGGGCGCATATGAATATTTTTTCCTTGAGTGAGATTCTCCATCACAAGGTGCCAGATCTAGGATTTAGGGTTTCTGCAACTGCTCCTTCTAGTAACCCTAGCGACAATGTCTTGGAAGATACTCCTACTAGTAACCCTAGTAGCAGTTCTTCAGGAAGCTCAATATCCTAATGGCTATGCTTCCTTCCAGTGGTTAGACTGAATGAAGGAGGTGTGGGCCCATAACCTGTTAGAATATGAATGAATGTGCTCATTTTACCATTGACAATATCACTATTGTCACCCAACCATAGGCCAAAGCCACCCTCCGATCACCTTGACCTTGAAAGAGAGAAGAATCCTGGTAGCAATCCAATATCCAAGCAAGGCTAATGCACCAAGTAAGAAATAATGAAAGTTAATCGCAAATTCCAACCCAAAACTGGTGCAACACCTTCCCCAGCACTTGTGCACAAGACTGCCAAACTGTAGTGTGCACAAGTGACTTCTGTAATTCTAAGAGTGTGTCAATTGAGAGACTGGCGCCCTGTATTTATAGTATTCCTGGCATACTTGCATGGGCCGACTTATCCTTCTGGGTACTAATTAATTCATATTAATTATCTCTCTTTAGCCAACGTCTCCTCTAGGGTTACTTTCATTTATTTTCTTTCTTCCAGAACATTCTAATCCTGTCAAAGGTCATAATAGAGGTTCATACCTCCCAAAGCTACCATAATATTAACAATGATCATTGTGGAGACTATATTCTCTGGACAATAGTTGTATGCCACTATGTTATATGTGTTCCATTGTTTGTGACTATGTGTTACTTATCAAGTAGACATGTGCTACTTGGTGTGGTTGTGTACCACTGGATAGTAGTTGTGTACTACTATGGATAGAAACAGTTGTGTTCTATTGAATGGAATTGTTTTGATTGCCATGAAGACTATCCATAGTGTTGAAAATGATCACCAACTAGATTGATAGTCAGTGTATGGTCCATGACAATTATTCTTCTAGGACATATGTTTGGATTAGAAGAATAGTCCTTGTATCCCATGGCATGGCTTCCAACATCTGTTGGAACAATTATTCTTCTAGGACATATGTTCAGATTAGAAGAATAATTCTTGTATCACTCTGTGGAGTGAGTGACTTATTCAACATCATTACTCATATGGAGTATGGCTTAAATAGATGATGTGATTGATGTTGTCAGATGACATTGATAGTGATGATGGTGCTCGTGATTTAATCATAAGATAGTCTGAGTGGATATGATGATGCTACCAATTGAATGGTGTGCTTGTGCTCAAGACCATTGCTTTCAATACCTCCCTAGCTAGGAGGGAGTGTTGATATTATGGTATTTGTGGGAGGTATTAACCTCCACGTGTAACCCTGACAAGAATAGAATATTCCGGGAAGCAAGAAGAAACCCTAAAGCATTGGATATAACCCTAGAAGACAAGTCGACTAAAGAAAATAATTTAATATTGAGTCTTTAGCCTCCAAAAAGAGAAGTTGGTCGAGACAACTAAGAAATAGCATTATAAATACAGGATGCCAGAACTCATTTGTACACACAACTCGCAACTGCATAAATCTAGTGCGCATTGTTGAAATTTAGCAAGTGCGCAAGTTTGGAGAGTAGCTACAACTGCAACTACTACAACTTGTATTTTCGTTTTTAGGCTTAGACTTTCTCTTGGTTATGGTTTGGACTTTTTTCCTTGTGCACTATCTCTAGAGAGAGGTACTCTATATTGATTGGCTATTAGGCCTAGGGTTTGCTTCCAGAATTATTCTCTCTCAAGGTTAAGGTGCTCGGGGGTGGCTTCGACCTATGGTTGGCTGACAATATTGCTATATTGTCTATGGTTAAATGAGAAAACCTACTTTTATAACAACTCCCTCCTCTTTTTTCCTTTTGAATTAGCATAACATTGAAATATTTATCTATCACATTGTTTTGTGAGTATTCTAAATCTTTCAATGCTAAAAGAGAAAACCAATGGTATTCCTTTTCTTTGTATACTATTGGCATGTATACATTGAAAACATTGAGTCACTTACCTGTTTGTTGATGAAATGTCAATCTTGGTATGAAAAGTAAAAATGTAGAAGGTGGTTATTCTAAACTATGCAAATACCCCCATATGCACCTCTTGAGATGACCAATCAACCTTCACAATATTTCCACTAAGTCTTTCTTGTTTTTATTGCTTCCATAGCCTTTAGCTTAGTCTCTTGGAGGAGGACAATAGAAGGTTTTCTGATTTTATTAGATCTATTAAACTTTCCACTTTGAACTGAATACCCAAGACTCTATAGTTCTAGGAGACTATGATTATTATTTACCCAAGGGTTTTTGGCTCCCACCTTGCGACGAGGGAAATATTGTAGAATTTGTGTTGATTCTTGATCATGTTCCTAGTGATATCTCTATAGTCATTTGAGTACCCAATATTTTCTCCTTATATTCTATCTCTTCCCTGTTTTCTTTTGTTGGATTCCTACCTACCTTCTTGGGAAACCTTTCCTCCATTTCATCCTCATCCTTGTCTTCTTCCTCTAATTATTGACGAGAATTTTTCCGAGTTAGGATACCCAAAAGAGAACTAGGTATTTTATACAAAATTGTCTCTTTTCTCTAACTGATCCAACCCAATGTCCTCATTGACAAAGGAGGGTAGAGCTCCTTGATTTTTCAGCATAAGAGGAAATATAGGGGAACCTAAGATGTGTAAGTTTTAAACCTATTAAGTAAAGCAATGCATATAGATTCTTAAGAAAAACATAATTTAATCAATGGCTCATTCACATAGTACACAGAGATTTATACCGGAAACCCTCAACCGAGAAAACCTTTCTTATATTCATTATATCGATTTTCACCATTCACTATATATATATATATATATATATATATATATATATATATATATATATATATATATATATATATATATATATATATATATACAATTTTTTTAGGTATTCCGTAGATACCAAAACCCTAATCCCTTAATCTGGGATTAATTTACAAAATCGCTAAAAATAGAAAAATCCGCTAAAAATAGAAAAAACCACCCACGGAGACACAGTTGTCATATCTGATGCGCACGCACACACACACACATGCAAAGAATATAACACATACCCAACTTCTCCCACTTGTTGTTTTCTTTGCATCTAGGGGTCCAGGGGATTATATAGTCAACAATCCAGGGCAGTAATGCCCATTGTTACTCTACACCAGGAGAACTTTTTTGTGCTCAGAGACTTTGTCAATGAATCTACAACATTCTTCAAAGTGTCAACCTTTTCCAGCAACACCTTCTTTTCCTCAACCATGTCTCTCACAAAGTGATACTGAACATCAATATGCTTTGTATTCGAATGATAAGTTGGGTTCTTTTCCAGGAATATTGCACTCTGACTGTCACAATCTAATCTCATTGCTTGTTGTACCAACCCAATACCTGAACACAATCTTTGTAACCATACGACTTCCTTGCTTGCATGAGTGGCTGCCATGTATTCAGCTTCTATAGTTGAGAGTGCCACTACAGCCTATCTTTTTCTCATCCAATTGATTTCTCCTCCAAATAGGTTAAACACATACCCACTTGTAGATCTTCTGCGATCCAGATCTCCAGCCCAGTCTGCATCAACAAAGCCATGTATGTCCAACACTCTGTCCAATCCTAGTCTTCCTTGGTAGCACAATCCATAACTGGTAGTGCCACAAACATACTTGAAGACCCTCTTTACTGTTTTCCAATGCTCCTTTCCTGGTTTTGACATATACCTGCTCAAAACTTCCACTTCATGTGCAATGTCCGGTCTAGTACAGACCATTGCATACATCAAACTGCCAACTGCACTGGCATACAGAACATGGGACATGTCCTCTTCTTCTTCCTGTGTCTTGGGACACTGATCTGCAGATAACTTTACACCTACAGGAATAGGAACCTTGACCGGTTTACTTCCATGCATATTAAATCTCTGCAATATCGTCTCAACATATTTTCTCTGATTCAACCAAAGTTTCATGTTTGCATGATCTCTTTTAATCTCCATTCCCAAAATGATGTTAGCAGCACCGAGATCCTTCATGTCAAATTTGGAGGATAGTTGCGATTTCACCTCCTTGATAACATCCATGTTATTTCCTACCAACAACATGTCATCAACATACAACACTACATAAATGAAGTGATTACCAACCTGCTTGGAATATACACAGTGATCAACCNNNCTTCTTACAAATCCTAATCCAAGGATGTATGTGTCAAAATTTTGGTACCACATCCTAAGTGATTTCTTCAGACCATATAGTGACTTCTTTAGCTTACATACCAGCGCTTTCTTTCCCTTCACTACAAAGCCTTCTGGCTGCTTCATGTAGATTTCTTCTTCCAAATCCCCATGTAGGAATGTTGTCTTCACATCCATCTGTTCCACTTCAAGATCAAAAGCAACAAAAATAGACAAAAGAAATCTAATAGAAGTTAAATTAGCAACATGAGAAAAAATCTCACCAAAGTTAATTCCCTCTACCTGGGAATAACCTTTTTCTACTAACCAAGCTTTGTATTTCTCCACTTTTCCTTCTGCATTAAACTTCTTCTTAAACAACCATTTTCTACCAAGAGATTTTCTTCCAGCTGGCAACTCAACTATATCCCATGCCTCATTCTTATCCAAGGCATCCATTTCTTCAACCATGGCCTTCTTCCATAGTTTACTATTCTCTGAATTCACTGCTTCGCTGACAGTTTTGGGATCATCAACAGTAATAGATAAAGCAAAATTGGAATGAAAATTAGGTGGACTATACCTTTCTGGTTTCCTTTTATCTCTCACTGATCTCCTCAATACTAGGGTATTAGGTTCTTCTTATTCTTCTTTTGCTTCCTCCTCTTTAGATGATTCGGATTTTGCATCATCCAACTCAAGCTCTATTTTCTCAGGTTCGTCTTATGTTGGTAGGAATTCTTGTTTGGACACATATTTTACCTCTCTGAAAAAAAAATCTCAACTGTAAAAAGTCTTCTTGGTTTATGGATTCCAAAGCTTATAACCTTTCACACCATCTTTATAAATAATAAATATACACTTTTCATCCTTTTTATCCAGCTTACTCCTATTTTCCTTTGGAACATGTACATAAGCATCAAAACCAAACACTCTAAGATGTTGAAGAGAGGGTTTCTTTCCAGACCATACCTCCTGTGGAGTTTTATCATCTAACGCTGATGAAGGTGATTGATTGACCAGGTAACATGTTGTACCCACTGCCTCTGCCCAAAATTCTTGTCCTAATCTTGCACCTCTGAGCATGCTCCTTGCTTTTTCCATCAGTGTCATGTTCATCCTTTCTGCAACTCCATTCTAATGAGGAGTGTATGGAGTAGTCTTCTACCTTGCTATACCACGCTTCTTACAGAATTCTTCGAATTCATTTCCATAGAATTCTCCATCATCATCTATTCTCAATACCTTTATTTTCTTCTCTGTCTGATTTTCTACCAGAGCCTTAAACTCTTTAAATTTATTAAATACCTCATATTTATTTCTAAGAAAATAAATCCATGTGTTCCTCGAGAAATCATCTATGAATGAAACATAATACATAGACTTACCTAGTGATGGAACAGACACGGGTCCAAACACATCACTGTGTATCAATTCTAAGATCCCCTTTACTCTTGTAGCACCAAATTGGAATCTTACTCAATTATGTTTACCATATATGCAATGTTAACAGAAATCAAAATCCAGAGTGCAATTAGACATATCTTCAACCATACCTTTACCGTGTAGTGTTCACAGGCCCTTTTTTCTAATATGCCCTAGTCTTTGATGCCACATCATGGTCTTCTTTTCTGGGACAGTATTGGTCTTGTCTCCTTCATTTCTCTGCTCAGGGACAACAGAACTGTTAAACCCATTAGTATAAGTGTTTCCCAACAACTTTTACAGAGTTCCACACCGAACTCCCCTCATCAACACCATTGCTCCTCATACCATCTTGCAAGTGCCCTTTCCAAATATAGTATCCACTCATGCATCTCCCATATTGCTTACAGATATTAAGCTCCTGGCTAGTTTTGGAATGTGCAAAACCCCAAGGAGAGTTCTAATCCTTTCGTATTTTAGCAACAACTTAACTCTTCCATGTCCCAAGATTTTTTCTGTCGAGTCATATCCTAGGAATACATCACCACCATCATATTTTTCATATTTAGATAACCACTCCCTGTGAGGAGTCATATGGTATGACGCACCTGAGTCGATCAACCATACATCATGGTCTTCATGTGTACTTGTAGATGCCAGGTAAACATCACCCCCTTCTTCAGAGGAGGTTTTCACCTTTATGAAAGAGGTACTATCATATCCCTTTGGTTTTTCAACCTTCTTAGACTTGCAATCTTTCTTATAATGCCCTATTTTACCACACTTCCAACATTTCCTCAAATATTTTCCTGGAGACTTAGATCTACCTGTAGATTTATATCTTCCCCCCAAAGGCTTACCGGGATTCATGTCTTGGGGACGACCTCTTATAAATAAAGCATTTGTGCTATGACTATCCATGCTTTTCCGCCTCATCTCTTCAGATAACAAGGATGAAACTACATCCTCATACTTCAATGTAGATTGAGTGGTACTACCAATTGCTACAACCAGATTATCCCAAGAGTCTGGCAAAGAACATAACAAAGTAATGCACTTATCTTCTTCTACAATCGTAATATTAACAAAGACAAGTTGACTTACCAGAGTATTAAAGGAATTTAGATGTTCTGTCAGAGAATCTCCATCTTCCATCCTAAGATGATACAACTTCTTTCGAAGAAACAACTTGTTTGCCAGGGACTTTGTTTGATACAAATTCCCCAACTTATCGCATAGTTCCTTGGCTGTAGATTCTCCCGAGACATTCAACAAAACTGAATCTGCCAGGAAGAGTCGAATAGTACTCCTTACTCTTCTGTCCAACTTCTCCCTATCTTCCTTCGACATACCAGTAGGTGGTGTACTAGTAGTTTGTGTACAAGTAGCCTATGTGCTAGTAGATGGCGTACCAATGGGTTGTGTACCAGGATCCACAACGATCCATTGTTCTTTGTCTACAAGAAGGTCCTCCATCTTGAGCTTCCATAGCTCAAAGTTTTTACTATTGAACTTCTCTATCTCGATTCTAGAAGAACTCGCCATTCCTCTTTCTGCACTCAAATCACCACTGCAAAAGCTCCCACTAAACCCAGGTTTATCACAGACCCAAGATAAACTTGATCTATCAAGACCGAGCCAAACCCTCA
>ML777016.1:1538394-1550921 GCA_009831015.1 Picea engelmannii | reverse complement strand
ATACAATCCATTACATGTTAATAAATACTAACCAAAATAACCCACAAAAATAGGTGTTCCTCTTGTCTTCTTGATCTTATATGTGTTTGACTTGGTTATTTCTTTGATTCCATGTGCCACCACTATGGTTTTCCAAGTGTCACGCCATTTTTATTCTACTATACTGCTCTACTCCAAAAATGAAAGGTTCAATACCAATTCATATCAACTTGAATTTGTTAAGGAACATGAATAACCTACTCTTCTCGCTCAACAAAAATTCATCTCATTTTCCACTAGACCCTTTGGGTGATGTCACTCCTCTAAGTGATTTTGATTTGATTTTGGGAAGGACAAGTATCATCTTGCCATACATGAACAATATGATTTCTATTTCAACACGTACAAGTTGCACAAGTATGGTAAGCCATATAAATCACTTCAGCTTCTATTTTCCTACCTATACTTCATGGTAAGCCATATAAATCACTTCATCTTCATCTTCTGTAGTATTATACATAGCGGTTATATTTACTAGTTCTAAAAAAAATCTGGCAATTAAGAAAAGGGATGAGTGACATTATATTATTAATATTTGGAAATGAGAAAAATATAGTTTAGCTTTGGAAACATAAATGTAACTATTTAGTTTTTTGAACTTGGGAACGGTGGTGTCGAGGGATGCATCTCCACACATCCAATTTTTCTAGGTGACAACAATTANCGAAACACGTTTCTTAAACACTTGGTTGTAGCTTACAGGTTCTGTTGAAACACGTTGTTGAAACACTTGGTTGTAGCTTACAAGTGTTTCTACACAGTGTTGAAACTCGTGTAATAGATGTTCATTTTTTTCTAAAGCACTCCCCTGCATCCTTCATTGTGGTATCAGAGCTAGTAATATTTCTAGTTCCTCGTTGTAACTGAATATAGTGATTTGGAATATGATTTGGAATGGCTACAAAGAGTAATTTGGCTCAGCCACAGATTCTTGTTTGGACTGAAAGAAATTATGATTCTTGGTTTATCAAAATGAGAACAATTCTGCATTCTCAAGATATTTGGGAGTTTCTGACTGTTGGTTATCCATAGCATGCTGACCAAGCAACAGAAATGGCTCTGAAAAATGTTGAACGTATTTTGTTAAAGGAGAACAGAAAGAAAGACAACAAAGCCCTCGGTCTTATTTAATAAGGTATAAATGAAAGCATATTTCCGAAGGTTTTAAGTGTAGTGTCTTTAAATAAATCTTGAGAAATTCTTGAAACTAGCTATCAAGGTGTATCCAAGGTGAAGATTGTCAAGGTTCAAAATTTGAGAAGGGACTTTGAAAATCTGAAGATGAACGACAATGAGTCAGTTGATAGTTTCATGACTCAATTCATGAATGTTGTGAATCGACTAAGGTAGTATGGTGAAGACCTCTCAAAAAAGAGAGTAATTGAGAAAGTTATCATATCTTTGCCAAATAAGTTTGAATGTGTAGTTGTACCCATAGAAGAATTTAAAGATATCAGTCTTATGCATTTTGATGAATTAACTGGTTCTCTGATTGCTCATGAATCTAGGATGTATATATATGATAGTTGTTAGACCTTGACCAGGTTTTGAGGAAACGTTGGTCATGTTTGACCACTTTTGGGACTTCGACAGGCTAGTCGAAGACAGAGCGCCCAGGCGAAGCGCAGATCACGAGATCTCACCTCTTTTGTGGGTTTTTTAGGTTTTAGGGTTTATGTAACGGGTATGGGATGTCGGTTCTTGGGTCTTACCCATGTTTAGGCCCTTTTTGTAATGTATAAATAAGTAGCTAGGCGATGTAAGAAGTAGACCTGGTAGGTCGATGGCTTAGTGCTAATGTTAGCTATGTGCAATAAGATGTGTTAAGGCTTGCATAACTAACTGCAAGTGTTTTGTAAGTGTTTTGTGCACAGACTATGTAAAGGCTCTGTGCTTGGACCTAACTCGGGGAAGGAGGATCTGGCGAGGTGCACGAAGATCACTTGTCCTATGCATAGTTTACTTTGTGGCTCTATGCATGTAAGAAGATTGAAGGAGACTAATAAAGAAGAAGAAGAGTCTATGGACGTAGCCCCACACTGGGGTGAACCAGGTATATCCTATGTCGATTTGCTTTGTGCTATGGTGTTCATGTTGTTTATGTACTTATTTTCTTAATCTAGATGTAGGATAGATCCAGTTGATGCTTAGTGCTTTATGATGTGAATGAATGTTAGATCTACTTTGATGCTATGTGCTGAATGGTTAGATGTGCTGGATCTTGGTTGTTACTGCGCTGATCTGTAATTAGGGTTTAACCTGCGATGTGAATAAGGGTTAAAGACTAATGAATGTTAAATGCTCAGTGCTCTGTTAGGTATTGTGATCACAGATCTGTGTCCCATCTAGGTTGTAGACACCTGAGTCCTGCAACCCCCCCTGCCTCTACCTCGGGTGAGACTTCATCTGCTTCGTAGGTGTTGCCGAAAGGGTCGATAGTTAGGGTTTTGTTGGTGCATTGTTGAAGCGTTGAACCCTGGGTCTGCCCCTGTGCCAAAAAATGGTTCCATTGTCGGGACCTGAAACTGTGATTACTGGGAACTGAAGAAAAGAGAAATCTTTGTGCGTAGATCTGTTGTTGTAATGCGCAATATTCTACTTAACTTGTGAAGCTCTGTGCTAAGAGAAGGAAGTCCGATCTGAATAAAGAGGTAAGATATTAAAGCTTTGTGCTCTGGTAAAGGTAAGATAAGTGGAAAGTTTTGCTTCAAAAGTATGAATCTAGGTATGTTTGATATATTTGGTCCTAGTCTCAAAACTAGGGCATAGTTAGAAGAAAGAAGATTTGATATGAATAGAACTGATAGAGATAGTGAAAGATATTTTATTCCTATGCATAGAAAGATTTTTTGGACTAATAAGTGGATGCAGGAAACTAGAAATATTTTTTGCAAATTGCAGGTCCAACAAAGTGATCCCAGTGCGCAATACAATAAAGGTTGGGGATAGTTTAAAGAAAGAGAGGATTGACACTTTGTTATAGTTGCAGAAGACCGAGACATCTTGCTAAGGAATTCCATGGTATAGGTCCTATTTGTCTTTGTTGCAAAGTTGTTGGTCATGAGGTTTTGGATTTCCCTAGAATGATTGCTAAAGTTGAAGAGATGAACTTGAGACAAGCAAACCATGAAGAAGGTCAAGAAACTAAGGATATGTTAGAGAATCAGACAAAATCAGAGACTATGTTATTACAACTGAAAGAAACATTGAATGATCACAAAGACATTAGTTTATCAGAGATCTTAAAAGAAAAGCAGTGCATAGAAACAAGAATAGGAGACTTCGATATAGAATGTGTTCTGGATGAAGAAATACAGGTGAATATTATGATGGAAATCACTTGGGAAATTTTGGGAAAGCCTGCTATGATTCCTTCATTGGGAAGGATAGGATTGTTTAAAGGAAAGATGATAACCCTATGTGGAAGAATTACTCATGTACCTATGATAGCCCATGGAACATCGACTGAAGAAGAATTTGAGGTCATTAAATTTGTTGAGAATGACACTCCTTTTGCACTTATGTTAGGAAATCCCTAGATTGAGAAAGATCAGATCTGAAGGAAAGAAGAAGAGGAAGCCATAGAACAGAAAAATAAATAATTAAGGGACTTCATAACCGAGAAAATAGAACGATTAAGAGAAGAACAAGAGGACAAGTCGAAGCAACTGAGGGCCAGAAAATTAGCTGTCGAAAGAATGCAAGAAGGCTTAAAGAACCTATCCATGCAGGAGAGAAGAGAACCTACCCCAGAAGTAGTAAGAGAAGAGATATTGCATGCAAAACTTTTCCGCAGGAGTATAAGCCTCATCGATGAGAGGATTGAAAGCATACCCCTCGACTGGACGTCAGTCTGGGCCATCTCGAACATCTGAGAAAATAAGCAAGCACCGCGATTACTTGGCGAACACGAAACTCATCCCGTCGGTCTTGCCCGACTACATCCCGCCTATGGCTGGCGCGATTATTCGTGACAGCTTCCCGAGAGATTTTGAGTACAAACTCATCACTGCGTACCTCTCGAAGGGGACACACATAGTAAGACGACAAATAGGATTGATCCCTGATCTTAAGATCAACGATTTGAAACTGGGAGATAGGTATGCGCTTCTAGCACCACATAGGTACTTGAAAAATATGACTGGGAAGAAGCCGAAGATAGTTTTCCAACCATGGATTAAGGAGATCGCGAGGTCCACCATCCTTAACGTGATGAAGATACCCCACTTTGGAAAACATCAAGAGGTTAACATATACGTTAAAATCCTCCTGTCGTGCTACCATGGAAACTATCTATGGTTATATAGTCACATGAGTGTGGATCCGGTGTTGATCCACATGATCACTGGATTGAGCATGCAGGGACTAGACCCTCAGAAATTCTACCCAGGGAAGGTTGTAGATCGCACCCTGGTGCATCGTATAAAGGAAACATATGGCGATGTGGAGAAGGGGAAGCGAGGCTACAAGGTAGCCTCCATCCAAGATGGCGCAGCGTGCCTAGCTTGTCAGTTGATCGCTGGTAAGATCGTCAAGAAGAGAAGACCAATGCAAGTCACGGGGTTTTTCGTCGACCTCGTAGGGAAGTGCATTGAAGGGATGCAGATAAACTGGGTGAGATACCTCGTCAATAAGTTGGAGAAGGACTGTCGCAAAGCGCAGGACCAAGGTTATGAATTCCGCTTTAGTTGGCTATTTATTCTTATTACATTTTTCACTTCGGATATGCCAGAGGGAGCGACATTCCTTGAAGTCGAGCCATCCGAACCACTGGCCATGAGGTTCACCACCTTGTGGTATTCCAACGATATGGTGAAGCAGTGGCAGTCGAATGCTGTCTTCCACACCTACTACTTACAACTCATGCGAGCCATTGAATCTTTCCCCCGAATGACGTCGAATACACTCCATAGGTTCAGACCACTCGCGAAGTTCCATGTAGACCAACATTTCATATATATCACCGCACGCAGAGATGAAAGAAAGGAGGAGCTGCATTCGTACTATAAATTGAATGAGGAAGATATGGAGGATATAACCAAGGAATGGCCTGCCGAATTCCTTGTACCGGTTGGTGATGCAGAACTCTCTGACCCTGACCTCATTGGAAGTCTCGTGGTCACCAGAACTGAGTGTGATGGACCGAGCAACGCTAAGAAAAAGAAAAATAAGGAAGAATTTAAGGAGATAAACAACGCATTGGAGGAAACTGCGCCTGACTCACCTAGAGGAGGAGGAGGTGACGAATTAAACCAAGAAAAGGAAGGGGAAGAAGACAAGCATGGAAAGGGGGAAGTGACACCGCTGAAGGATCCCCTTACAGAGGCTGAGACATCGAAGAAAAGGAAGGTTTCTCTGAAGAAACCTTCAGCGCAGAAGAAATCCCGAGGAAATAATCCTTAGTCACAGAATGTGCTCACAGTGGATGATATTGACCTCATCATCACAGTTGTAGCAGATGCTTCAGAGGATATTTTACAGCGAAACGAAGCAAAACAGAAGACAATGTATGAAAAAATCGAGGCAGAGCTGAAGGGGGTACATAAATCTCTCTATTCGGGCCACGCAGTGTCTACTGCATCATTGTCACCAGAAACTGTAGATTTGGGGGATGAACCCACCCAACCATGAAGGACAGTAGATGCTATACAGGCTCGCCTTCATCGAGTACAGGAAGACAAAGAGCATGCCACAGAGGCCTTGAAGCAAGCAAATAAGGAAGGCCTAGTGCAACTTCGAGTTGCGCAATAAGAAAAAGATGACCTCCGAGCGAAGTTTGAGGAGGATAGAGAGCAGATCCAGAGAGAAAAATACCAGCTGCTCGTGGAGCAGACTACGGTCAAAGAGGCAATGGCTAGATCACTTTGGTCTGTGTCGGGCTTGGCCCATATGGAAAAGGAGATAGCTGAGAGCCAAGTGGGGAAGCTCATTGAGGCCATTCAGTAGCTTCAAGCAAGAGTAACAGAGTTATAACTGCAAGCAGTTTCAAGCACTCTGAAAGAAGTGTGGGATCAGAGGGAAGAAACTGCCAGGAGAGTAGTCGAAAGAGTGAAGGCATTGGATTTAGAATGCAAGAAAATGACTACCTGAAGTGCACAGACTTATGAGCACCTTGAAGAAGACCCAAAACTGAGAACATTGGAAGCACAACTCCAGGAAGCGAAGCAATAGGCATCGATAGTGCAAGTGTAGTTGAAGATTCTTACAACAGTGGAGAAGATGAAAAGGTCGCAGGAACAACGCGCAGTCCAGTAGAAGGTCACTTCCATTCAGAGAAGAATGATGGAAGTGACACAACGACTCCAGCCAGTGCAGGATGAAGCCTGCACCCTCTTTGAAGATATTGAGGCACAAGGAGCACAATTGGAACAGGTGGTCTCCATAGTGGAACAACGCCTGGAAGGACATGTCACTGAGAAATTCATTCAAGAGTTCATCGAGCAGGAGCATCTGGAGAAGAAACAATTCAAGGCAGCTCGAGCTAAGCTCGAGGCCTTCAAAGCATAGTTGCCCATATCATAGTGACTCGAGACGAGTCACAGGTGAGTGTTGGGGGAATTTTGGCCCTTGACCAGGTTTTGAGGAAACGCTAGTCATGTTTGACCACTTTTGGGACTTCGACAGGCTAGTCAAAGAAGGAGCGCCCAAGTGAAGCGAAGGTTACGGGATCTCACCTCGTTTGTGGTATTTTTGGGTTTTAGGGTGTATGTAACGGGTATGGGATGTCGGACCATGGGTCTTACCCATGTTTAGGCCCTTTTTGTAATGTATAAATAAGTAGCTAGGCGATGTAAGAAGTAGACCTAATAGGTTGATGGCTTAGTGCTAATGTTAGCTATGTGCAAGAAGATGTGTCAAGGCTTGCAAAGCTAAGTGCAAGTGTTTTGTAAGTTATTTGTGCACATACTGTGTAAAGTCTCTTTTCTTGGACCTAACTCGAAGAAGGAGGATCTGGCGAGGTGCATGCAGATCTCTTGTCCCATGCAGAGTTAAATTTGTGGCTCCGTGCATGTAAGAATATTGAAGGAGACTAATAAATAAGAAGAAGAGTTGGTGGACATATCCTCACACTGGGGTGAACCACGTATATCCTATATCGATGTGCTTTGTGCTATGGTGTTCATGTTGTTTATGTACTTATTTTCTTAATCTAGATGTAGGATAGATCCAGTTGATGCTTAGTGCTTTATGATGTGAATGAATGTTAGATCTACTTTGATGCTATGTGTTGAATGGTTAGATGTGATGGATCTTGATTGTTACTCCGTTGATCTGTAATTAGGGTTTAACCTGTGATGTGAATAAGGGTTAAAGACTAATGAATGTTAACTGATAAGTGCTCTGTTAAGTATTGTGATCACAGATCTGTGTCCCATCTAGGTTGTAGACACCTAAGTCCTGCAACCCCCCCTGCCTCTACCTCAGGTGAGACTTCATCTGCTTCGCAGGTGTTGCCGAAAGGGCTGGTAGTTAGGGTTTTTTGGGTGTTAGGGTTTTTGAAGTGTTGAACCCTGGGTTTGCCCCTATGCCAACAATAGTCCATTAGATAATGCCTTCAAATCCCAGCTGCATGTTACTAGAGGTAGAGGCAGAGGAAGGTCTAGTAGTAGAGGAAGAGGAGGTCAATTTGTTGGTCAAAGAGACAACAAAAATGATTTAGAAACTGAGATGAAAACTTAGCAGAAACCTCCTAGTCTAAGGGGTAGTAGCAACAGATCCCGAAAGAAAGGAAATAAGTGGTATCATAATTATAAGGTACAATGTTATTATTTTAATAAATTTGGACATTATGCTAACAAGTGTTGGAAGAAGCAAGCAGATGCTGAAAAGAAGTATGCACACATGATATAGGAGTTAGAGGATGACCAGAAACCTGTGTTTCTGACTTGTAATGTCACCCAGGAAAGTTCGAATGAGGTTTGGTTTTTGGAAAACAGATGTAGCAATCACATGATCGGAAATAAAAACTTTTTTTCTAGTTTAGATACCAGTATTCAGTCTTAGGTAAAGTTGGGTAATGACTGTAAGGTAAGAGTTAATGGTAAAGGTGTGTTTCCTGTTTATACTAAGAATGGTGAAATAAGGGAAATAGATGGTGTTTATTATGTACCTGGTATGAAATTCAATCTGTTAAATGTTGGAAAACTGATAGAGAAAAAGTACAAAGTTTTCTTCAAGAACATGGTATGTACAATTTATGATAAGTATCCAAGTAAGCAATTGATTGCTAGAGTAGAGATGACAAAGAATAAAATGTTTCCACTTATTATGAGAAATGATCCGACTGACTCTTCGAATGCTTATAAATCTAAAGGTTTGGATGAGTCATGGTTATGGCATTTGAGATATGACCATTTACATTTTGGAGATCTAGATTTGTTGTAGAAGAAGCAAATAGTGAATGCATAATCGAGTACTCAACAACTAATAAGCTCGTGTGAGAGTTGCATACTTGCAAAGCATCACATAGATAAATTTATTTATGGAGTTTTGTATAGGGCTAAATCTCCATTGGAACTTGTTCACATAGACTTATGTGGACCGATGAAAACATCTTCATTGACTGGTAATCTCTATTTTATGACTTTTATTGACGATTTCAGTCGAAAAACTTGGGTTTATTTGTTGAAACAAAATTCTAAAGCTTTTGATATATTTAAGAGGTTTAAAGTTATGGTTGAAAAGGAGAGTGGAAAATATATTAAAGTCTTGAGATTAGATAGAGGAGGTGAGTGTATGATAATTGATTTTATGGAGTTTTGTCAGTATCATGGAATCAAGAGACAATTTACTACTCATTATACTCCACAACAAAATGGAGTAGTTGAAAGGAAGAATCGAACCATTATGAATATGGCTCGAAGTATGTTGAAGGAGAAGCATCTTCCAAATGAATATTTGGGTGATGCATTTTTTTGTTCAATATATATTCTGAACAAGATTCCAACTAAGAGTGTAAAGAACCAAGCTCCCCATGAAGTTTGGAATGGTAAGAATAACAATGTATCCCGTTTGAGGATTTTCGGTTGTGTAGCTTATGCACATGTACCTGAAGAGATAAGGAGAAAGTTGGATGATTGAAGTGATAAATGTGTCTTTGTTGGATACAATGAGGATTCTAAGGCATATAGACTCTATAATCACGTCACCAACAAGTATATTATCAACAGAGATGTTGAGTTCAAAGAAGAAGAAGCTTGGGATGGTAGCATTGAAAAATTTGTTTCAGGGGGAGCTGAAATATCTCATGAAGATGATGATGGAGATGAGCAAGTCGTACATGGTGGAAAGTTGAATCCATAGTCACATACATCTGCGACAATAAATCCTGTAAGAAAATCACCAGGAGTCATCCCATCACAAATAAGAATGCCCAGAACATATGAACATGGTGAGCCATCATGTCATGGTGGACAATAAACATGATCAAAGGTAAGTAATGATTCAAATCCTACATTAGCTTCATTAAGAAATATAATTAGAGGTTAGAAGACTAGAAGTTTAAGAGAATTGTATGAGAAAAATGATGAAGTAGATCAAGTTTCAAATTTTTCATTAACTGCATATGATCCTGTAAATTTTGATGATGATGTTAAGAAAGAAGTTTGGGTAGGATCTATGAATGAGGAAGTTGATTCCATAGAAAGGAATAATACTCGAGAACTTGTAGATTTACCTGAAGATAAAAATTGTATAGGTGTTAAATGGATTTAAAAGACTAAGTTAAATGGTGAAGGTGAAGTTGAGAAGAACAAGGAAATGCTTGTAGCTCAGGGGTTCAGTCAATAACCTAGTATTGATTATAATGAAAATTTTTCACCTGTAGCCAAGCTTGATATAGTAAGAATAGTGTTAGCAGTTGTTTCTCATAATAAATGGTGTATGTATCAGATGGATGTAAAATCTACATTTTTAAATGGTTTTATGGAAGAAGAGGTTTATGTGAAACAACCTCCAAGGTATGGGATTGATGGACAAGAAGGTAAATTCTATAGGTTAAAGAAAGCATTGTATGGATTGAAACAAGCACCTGGAGTATGGTACAATAGAATTGATGAATACTTGAAAGGTGAAGGATTCAACATGATTTCAAGTGAGCCAACTCTGTATGCAAAGGTAAATCATGAAGGTAAACTCCTGATTGTATGCTTGTATGTTTATGATTTGATTTTTACTGGAAATATTTTAGTAGATGAGTTTAAGACAGCCATGAAAACTGAGTTTGAAATGACTAATTTAGGAATGATGAAGTATTTTCTAAGAATTGAAGTAAATCAATCTAAATATGGTAATTTTATTTGTCAAAATAAGTATGCAAAGGACATATTGAAAAGGTTCAAGATGGTGAACTGTAAACCAGCTGTAACACCAATTGCAACTAGAACAAAAATCAGTAAGAATGATGAAGGGCCATGTGTTGATCCGACTCTGTATTAAAGTCTGGTTGGAAGTCTTATGTATTTGACTGCAACAAGACCTGATATTATGTTTTTTGTAAGTCTGATTTCTAGATTTATGGAGATTCCGAAGAGCACCCATTGGCAAGCTAGAAAAAGGATCCTGTATTCTGTAGACATCATATTCATATTTTAAGTTGATTGGATATACTGATAGTGATTTTACATGTAGTATAGATGATAGGAAGAGCACATCAGGATATGTGTTCAACTTTGGTTCAGGAGTTGTAGCTTGGGCTTCAAAGAAGCATCCCATTGTGACTTTATCATCTGTTGAGGCAGAGTATGTTGCAACAACAAAAGTTGCATGTCATACTGTGTGGATGAGAAGGATTGTGATTGAGTTGTTGCATGAACAAAAAGAAGCAACTCAGATTTTCTGTGACAATAAATCAGCCATTGCTTTGTCACGTAATTATGTTTTCCACAAGAAAACTAAGCATATTGATACAAAATATAATTTTATTCGAGAGATAATAATTATTGATGAAATTTCTGTAGAGTTTTGCAGATCTGAAGATCAGTTTGCAGACATGTTTACAAAGCCCTTAGCAAAGGAATTATTTGAAATTCACCAAAAGAACATTGGGGTTTGTGAACTATAATATTGCAGAGTTTTGTTTTTGGGTGAAATGATTAAGGGGGAGAATGTCAGAAAATTAATCATTCCACTGCCCAAAAGATGACTTATTTCAATCGATCGAATTTTGAAGAGTTACCACTGCCCATAAATTAATTATCACTGCCTTAACTTCCTTATTCATTTAATGATCATCACCCCCACACCGTTTCATTTTTGGTTGATCGAATTTCAAAGGGGCAATGAATCATCTATGTTCTGGAAAATCTAAATTCAACTTAGGTATAGCGAAGGGGCAAGTTAACCGACTAATCATTTGTATATATATCAATGTAATTCTGATTTTAAAAAAAGATTGAGAGAAAATTGATAATGAAATTTTGAGAGTGCTAACAGGGGATTTTATACTCTGTTTTTGTTTGAATATGAGTTTGTAAAGTCATGATAATTTTTAGACTTATTACTGAGTAATTTATTTTTTTGTAGCATGCATACTCAATTTTCTATTTGAAAACTTCAGTTAAATCCTTATTTTGTGCAGTGTTTTGTTGTAGAATCTTATTAAGTTTTTAGTACAGAAGTATAGGGTGAATTTACTGTTGCAAGGAATGTTTCATTGAAGTTATTTTACTACTAGAATCTAAGTTTTTAGTGCTTTTATAATTCCCTTGTTTTTGTTATAACTCTATTTTTTTTGTAAAGCCATTTTACACTCTGCTAAAACACCTGTTGAAAAGGTTGTTGTAGAACATAGTATCGATCTTTGTGTATGATGCAGGAGTGATTTAGTTAATTTTTTTTCTTTAATAAATTTTTATTATTTGTTGAAACACATGTTGAAACACGTTTCTGAAACACTTGGTTGTAGATTATAGGTGATGTTGAAACATGTTGTTGAAACACCTTATTGTAGCTTACATGTGATGTTACACAGTGCTGAAACTCATGTAATATATGTTCATTGTTTTCTGAAGCACTCCCCTACATCATTCAATGGAGGTATATGTTTTTGGTTGCAAACTGAATGCACAATAGCGTGTTCTTGCAAATAAAAATCTAAAAGTGAATGGATTCAATCCAGAAGAACAACACTATGATGTGGAGGTGTATGTTTTCCATTGCAAGTCGAACGCACAATATCTTGTGCCTACAAATAAAAATTTCTAATATATTATTCTAATAAATACATATCCAATCCAATCCAAACTACTAAAAAAAAAAAATTTAAATTTCAAAATATAAAAGGTATTGTGAACCTGCAAACCCCCCTCCACTATGAGAATGCACTCTCATGTCTGGGTTGTTGGGTATGTGTTATATTCTTTACATGAGTAGTAGTGTCTGCGTTGCGTCGGGTGCGCAGGGGGGGGGGGGTGCAAAAGCCCCCCGCATGGGGGTTCGGGGGCAACGCCCCCAAGAAAAATAATTCCTTAGGAAACGTGTCACATTTT
>ML777016.1:1506960-1517315 GCA_009831015.1 Picea engelmannii | reverse complement strand
CTACTCAATCATGTATAAGCAATCAACATACTATAGAAATCATATCAACACTGAATCATATGAGTGTTTCTCACTCCATCAACCAACACAAACCACATCACAACAGCCATACCAAGAATGCCTTAAGCATTCACCACACAATAAACAATAGTATCCATCAAGACAACAATATAACCATACCAGAGTCTCAGTGACAGATCTGAGCCCATAGAATGCAGATCTAGAACCTGCTTATGTCTTCAAGAGCCTTTCATCATCTCACACAAAAATCTTCATGAATTCATCCACTGTACATGCCATGTCTTCATATAACCCACGTATGTACATGCCCTATCCCACTATAGCCTGTGTATACCTCAGAAACTAAGGTTTCTGAACCTCCGAGAATTTTTCCATCATGATGTCAGACATGCCGAAACTTTGAGGCATTCATGAGATCCTCCATACCCTCTCTCTCTCTCAGAATAGATCTTCAATCATGCTCAAGAGATACACACAAAAGATGCATTTCACAAGACACCCTTGACTCTTATTTATACTCTTCATCTTCTAGGTCACTTAACCCATTTCTAGGTCACTTAACTTATTTTCCTCATTTTAGGGTTAACCACTTTCCATAATTAGAAAGTTCTCCATTACTTATCATTTAAATATTCCTCCTCGATTTTGTCACCTCACTTTATTATTTAAATAATCTTCTTTGATTTTGTCACTTCTCTTTATTATTTAAATAGTCCTCCTTGACTTTGTCACTTCACTTTATCATTAAATAATAATTTCTTATATGCAAGCTCTTTGACTTCTTTGATCTTTTGGGGCTTCAAGCCTACATATGAGGCTCCTCCATCTTTGCAAGACCATAACTCTCAAACCATGAGGAGTTATGTGACACTCCACATACCACCGGAAATGGCATGACAAGCACTATCCATATAGGATAGTTTCACTTACAAATTCACCGATATTCATCTCATTATTCCATAATTAAGCGTGGGTTCTCCAACCGTACTTCAAGGATAATTCAACCGCAAGGCGTCTTCCCATGAGGGATTTCACGATAAGGGGACCACTTTTGAGTTCATCCATTTGTACACCTTATCAACCATGACAAGACAATAATGATCCAACTATGCATCATATCAATGACAACTCATTGATCCATCTTCATCAAGAACAATACATATTATATTTGACATCAATCAATCATTCGTCATCAATCAATCACTTGACATCAATCAATCAATCACTCTGCATCAATCAAGCAAACCTTTGGCATCAATGACAACATGATCCAACAATCTACCCCTTTGGCATTGATGGAAATACCAACATTGATGTCAACACCAATCATTGATGTCAACATGTAGACAAGGCATGCTCTACATCAATAGTCATCAATCATATCAATGTGACTATGTCTCCCCATAAATAAACATCAATCACATCAATGTGTCTATCTCTCCCCCTTTGACATCAATGGAAAAGGGCCATTCTCCCCTTGGGGTTGCTCCCCCTGTGTGAACTCTCCTTGGGGCTACTCCCCCTATCTGAATGCCTTTGATCTTCCTTTGAATAATCTCTCCCCTTTTTAACAAGGTATATCACTATGATGTAATTTTGAAGATACATCGCTCATACTCCCCTTCTGAACATTTCTCCCCTTAGAACTATGCCTCTGTGCTCTTTCTTCAAGTATAGGGATCTTTTCTCCTCCTAGAACCACGGTAAGAATAATGACTCCCCCTATGGGTATGTCTACCCCTATATTCTCTACAATATGAACAATATGCTACCATATGACGATCCTTGGACCTGTTTATGCATCAAACTCATGCCATACCAACCACCATGAAACAAAATATATGTCAACAATAACATAGAGAATCATGAGTAGAACATGACCCAAGTACATCATGTGCATATACCAATATGCCAACCATGCCAACCATGTGCATCTACCAATATTCCAAACAATGTGCATCTACCAATATGCCTCCAAGTGTCATAACCATGTATCTCAAACAAATACCAATTGTTGTGATAATCAAGTAATACCAATGGTGTACTATCATCAAACATATGCCTTTTATGAGTGTACCAAACATGTACATCAACATGTATCACCACTTTTACCAAGCAAGTACATCAACCATGCACCAATACCACAACATGATGAATCCTCATACATGTATGCCAAATCCTCCATAAAATACGTGCCAATCAAACTGCTAGTAGGTGCCTCTACCAATGTACTATAAATATACCAATCATGCATCAAATATAGATAATCAATGATGTACAACATGATCACCTCATCAACACACCAACTACATGTCCAAATATGTAGCCCATCCATATGCCAAATGCATGCATCAAGTTTTCAACAAGTAAGCTTCCAACAATACATCATAAGATAATGAAACTCAAAATATGTACCGGCCATGTATACTAAGAGATCAACATCAATCCTCCATTCACTACAACAAACACTAAGCATCCAACAACACATGTTCTAGTAGTATGCTTCAATATATCAATGACATCTCTAGCTAGCATCATCAAGATATATCACATAACCAAGGTTCAATAACTTCACTGTCATAACCAACATTGTTCTTCAACAGTAAATGTATCAATCCATACTCATGGGTTAGTGCCATGAATCCAAGCTAGTCTTTCATTATTTTTTATCATCACATTACATGATCCAATATAGAATCATGAAAACCTGCAACAAACAGTGTCAGAACCTGCAACAAACCATGTCAAACCCTGCAACACAGAGTTATACCATTACATCAAGTTGCAACCCCTGTGCATAGTCCCTTTCCCAAGGTTTTAACACATATACACGGCCTGCTGCACAACAAATCACATATGTATGCGACCTATTCAATGTTAGCTTGCATATGTACGCAACTGCTACCACTGTCACCCGCGTATGCTTCAATATATGACACACTTGAGCTTCTCTCAAGGCTTCCATTCTACTCTGGTTTTTCAGTCTTCTTCACCCACTTCTGAAGGTGTCCTTGCTTCTCAGAACTTGAGCTCTGAGATTCCATCTTTTCAAATATGTCTCCCTTCCTTACTTCATTCCTTCTTCTAGTCATTCTATGTGAAGTCCTCATCATAGAATTTCTTCTTGTGTTCCATCACTCCTAGGACTTATGGCCAAATCCACTACAACTGTAGCATCTCATGGTGTTACAGTGAACAACAATGTGTCCTACTTGATCACATCTCCAACACCTTGTGGTGTTATAAAATATTCCATTATATCTCCTTTCATAAGATCTACATTCCAAATCTTTGTGACCATATTCATTACATGAATAACATTGACCATGAAAAACACTTTCATACCTTTGCTTCGGTGTCCATTTTATTTGAGGTGTAAAGGTATCTTCTTGATGTCTTTCTTGCTTAGTTCTTTTGAAACTTTCCTTGCCTTTTGTAGATGGTTGACTTGCAACCTTTTCTTCATCCTTTACCTCATGATTCTTTGAGGTGCTTGCTTCAACATGTGTAGCTTCTTTATTGTATCCAAGACCTGATTTATCATTTGGTGATCTTTGAATTTCCAAGATCTCATTCAATATTAGTGAGCTATTCAAGAATTTGTTTGACTTCTCTAATTTCTTTCTAAGATCAACAAATTTAGCTTCTAACTTATGACATGACTCTTTGTTGGTTACTTCTCTCCTATATTGTCTGATTTTATTGACCCAGGGTTCATGTCTATTCGGGTTTCCAACAAAGCCTCTAAAACTATCATCCCTCCTGGTAAACCAGAAGGCAACACAACACACAGAATGCGCTGCGCAGTCTCACCCGAGATAGATTTAATGGGTGGTTGTAAGACTCAGGTGTTTACAACCTAGGATTGAGTATGAGATCTGAGAGCTAACCATTGAACCATTATTATGACTAGTCAATGAAACATATTGTTATTCATGACTTATGCAGTAAATCCATATTCTTATTCCCTTAATATCACAAAAGAACTTAAACAAGAAATAGAATAACTCATTCATTCAACATAATAATAATTTCTTTAGAAAATAAGATATGCAAACATTCATCACATAACACAGATGTTACCATGGTCCACCCCCCCTGGGGTTACTTCCACAAATATTTGGCTCTCAGCTCTTTTATTATATTATGTTCTCATATACAACACCGCGCGCTTACAACTCTTCTCAATCGGGTGAGATATTATATGAGGCGGACTAGATCGCACCAGGCTCCACAGCCTGCGATCTAAACCTCAATATCTACCCTCCCTCATCCTTTATAGATCAACAACTTAAATAGAATAGGTCTTACAACAAAACATTACATATCACATCAAATCATGTGTAACTACAATAACATAATAATACTCTGAAGTGAACTGAACCCACTTGTAATACCTAAGTATATATATTTATGCATTTCGGGCTCTTCAGCCATTTACAATACCTTACCAAACCCCTAACCCTACCATTGTTAGGTCTTCCTCTCATGTGTGCATGTTGTTCTCCCTTCCATCTATTTCTTTCCTTGCATGCACGCATGTTATGTTTCCTTCCATCTGTTGGTTTCCTCATGCATGCTTTCTTTCCCCAAAACTGCCTTACTTTTCCTCTTTGGCCTTTGGTCTGCCTCCAACAGGCTTCAAACACTGAAATGTGGCTCGTCCCAAGCCAACCTTTGTGTGCTCCCTCGATATCCTTAGTGATTTCATGTAACATTTCCTTCAACTCTCCTGCCTGTGTCTACGCCTGCGCAGTCTTCTCCTTGACTGTGTCCACCATTTGGACCGTAATGTCGTCTTTGATCAATTCCACACACTCTGCTTGGGTCTGTGTTATTTTTGTCTTGGCTTCTTCTACCTGTGCCAGGACTTCTACCACCCTCTCTTGCAGCGGTTCCATTTGATCATGTCGCTCATGTTTCTGGGTTTGCACAGTAATTAGATCTTCCTACAATCTCTTCGTGTCCTGCATCCCTTTGACGCGTTCTATGATTGGTATTGTCTTATGCTTCTACGTAAGCTCTTGGATCGTTGCATTGATCCTTTCTTCTTCCTTGTCCCACTATTGGACCTATTGATCCTCCTCTAAGCTAGTCCAAAGCTGCACTACTTTATCAAACAAGTCAACTGTTGTGTTGACCTCCTACTCTATCTCCTGCAGCTGCATTGTTGCTTCCTGCTTCCTTTTCTCCTTAACTTTTGGTGGACTGGTTGGTGTGAGATGTTCCCGAAGATTCTCTATCTCCTTCTGATATTGATCAATTTCCTAGGCAATACGATCAATCTTTTTGCTGCTGTGATTTCCTCTCTCTGCATGGCCTATGGAATATTCTCATAAGTTCTTGCCACTTTCTGCTCCAATCCTTTTATGCGCTCCCTTTCCTCCTGGGTCTTATATTTATCTTGATCATAGACTATTTCTAGCGTGTCCCATTTCTTTCTTACCTGCTTCAATTCGGTTAAGCCCTTGCATGCTCGAGACTGTACCTCATGGTTCATTCTAACCTACAACTTATGTAGTGCCTCAGCTGGTATCCTCATCAACACGATTTGTATTTGGCTTAAGTCCTTCAAGGGTGTCTTCCCCACAATTTTTTCCATGCACAACATACTAGGGGTGATGTGGAATGTTACATGTGGCTACAACATTACCTGGATTTAATCTATTCTTCTTCTTTCACTCTTCCTTCTGTCTGTAGTGTTGATGATTCAATTCCCCTGCTTCTTGTTGGTTTCCCTTCCTATCTCCAACGCACCATGCTCCTTTTGGTTCTCTTTCGATATACATTTTTTTTTTTTTAACTGTGCGGTGGCTGGTCGACTGTCCTTGTAGAGCTTCAGTCGGCTCCCATTAATCATCCCTCTGAGTTCTGCACCTGATAAATCTCTTAACTATACATATCCTCCATCTGTGATAGATTTTACTCCTTACAGTCCTAGCCAATGCATTCTGATCTTTCCCGGGTGCTGAAATGATTTGTTGTCATACATTAGTACTAGATCTCCTTCCTTGAACGTTTTCTTCTTGATGTGTTTATCATGCCAAGATTTATCTCTTTCTTTCTGAACTTTTTGGTGGAATTCTGCTAGGATCCGTTCTTCCTCCATGGTCATTAACTGATTTAGTCACTCCTGTACTATGCCTCATTCTGTCAGCCTCATTCTGTCATTTGTGTAATTGTTGCTACGCACAAGCTTGGTACTAAACATTCTAGTGGCACCACTGCCTCTTGGCCGTAAACCAGTTTAAAAGATGTGTGCCCTGTCAAATTTTTGCATGTAGTCTTGTAGGCCCATAATAATGATGGTACTTTGAGGTCCCAATCATCCCTGTTGATGTTACAGATCTTTGTCAGCACGTTCTCCATAATTTTGTTGAATGCTTCCACTGTGCCATTCACCTGTGGGTGATATGGTGTGATCTTCTGGTGATGGAATTCAAACTCTTCAGTCATTGCACTGATGGTTCTATTTATGAAGTGCGTGCCTTGGTATCTCATCAAAATTCTTGGACACCCAAATTGATTAATGACTTGTTCGAATAAAAAGTGTGTTGTTGTTTCTTCACTGTAATCCTTCACTGATGCGGCCTCCACCCATATTGTTAGGTACTCTATCGCGTTGATAATGTACCTAGATCCTGTTCTTTTTGTTGGTGGGTTGATTGGTCCCACAATGTCAATTTCCCACTTATCAAATGCCTGCAACGTTACTTGTGGTCGTAGTGGCATCTCATCCCTTCTATTGGGTTTTCCTACCCTTTGACAGACGTCACATCTTTGACAGTACTCCTTCGAGTCTCTGTGAATCGTTGGCCACCATAGGCCTGCACGCAATACCTTCTACATGGTAGCTTTGCTTGCATAATGCCTATTGGAAAATGTTTAACAAGCAACATATGCTTGTCATTGATGGAAAGTATAGCAATGAAGATGGCATGAGTACAGGAAGAATGTAATAGACAGGCACCAAAAGTATTTTGGGAAGACACTGCAGAGCAACCTCAATAAGATCAGAAGAGATAGTGCAGAGGATGTTTGGAATGTTCACAGGCACCGTATGCTTGTCATTGATGGCAAGTACAGAAGTGATGATGGCTTGAGTACAACAACGATGATCAGCAGCGCAGTGATATTCAGGAAGATAAGTTCAGGTTGATCGAATGATCGAAGGCCCGTAAAGCTTGAGAAGCATTTCTGATCGTTGGATCCATTCAAAATTCCTGAAAGAACGAGGGCCGTCAGATTAGAATATAGACAAGAAGAATGTGCAAAAGAGGAGAAATGCGAAAGGCCAAATTATGTTGGTCTGACTCCATTTCAGGGTTTCGTAGATCGGGACTTGAAGGTGTTGAGAACTCACACGGTGAAGTGGCGAAATCGCGAGAAGATCTGGGCCATGGGATCTGTGGGAAGTACGAAGGAACAATAGCCGTTAGATATGGTGAAGCTACAAGGCAGAGAGGACAATCGTGGTCCGTTGGATCAAGAGGACACGTGGCGAAAGATCAGAGCACCACAAAGACTTCATTTCGGAGTTTCGCAGGGCAGGAAATTCAAAGGAAAGAGGCTCAAACTCGCAATATGCGAATTCACGAAAAGATCTTGGTCGTCAGATCACCAAGCAATTTGGACAGTTGATCATGCATGAAGAAGGCCTGTGAAGTGTTGAAATCACGACAAGATCTGAACCATTGGGTCCATAGGACACGTGGTGAAAGATCGTCATGTCGCTGACTAGAAAGTCAAAGGAACAAGGTTTGATCTTAGCCGTCAAATCAAGGTTTGATATTGACCGTTGATCTGACTCCATCTCGTAGTCTCGGCTATCGTGACTTGGAGTGATGAGACCCTTCATCACAGGAACTGTGAGATGCGAATTCATGAAGAGATCTGGACAGTCAATACACCAAGATTCTGGACCGTTGATCCAGCTCCATCTCGGAGCTTCGCCTATCGCGACTTGGAGTGACAAGAACCTCCATCTAAGGAACAACGAGATGCGAGATCACGAAAAGATCAGGACCGTTGGGTCACCAAGAACGTGGACCATTGATTTGAGCTCAATCTCGGAGCTTCACCTATCGCGACTTGGAGTGACGAGAACCTCCATCTAAGGAACAACGAGATGTGAGATCGCGAAAAGATCTGGACCGCTGATTCATCGAGATCATGGACCGCCGATCAGGGTCGATGAAGATCATGAGTTCGCATCACCTTTAGCGCAACCTATGGTCACTGTGTGTGGTCACGTGGAGGAAGGACCTAGTGTAGATAAGCTCCGCCTCGGAATTTCGGGGATCTCATATGGGAGTGTCGAGACACTGGATCATACGAATGTCGAAATACCGAAAAGGTGAATTGTCAGTGTAACCGGAGGTCACCGCCTATGGTCATGTAGAGGAGGGAGCTGGAGCAGCCAAGCTCCTTTTCGGAGCTCGTGACATGGAGACTCAAGATGTCTCATCGCAGAATCTCCGAATTACGAAAGTGCGAAATGGGTAAATAACGCAAGAACCCATCAGAGTTAATCCAACGATGGAGGTGAAAATGAGCACGATCGGAGGGCTAATGTTGATCCTCACATTGTAACTGCTAGAAACCATTGATGGTTCCTACCAGAGGATGCGAAGAGACTTCTGTGTGATGTCCAGAGGAGTTGAAGAGTTACAAGGAATCTGCCAGTGGAATGAAGACGATTCGTGGAGGAAATTGACAACTGGATAAGGTTTGGAGCCTGTAACTGAAACAGAAAGGTGAGTTCGACTGTCACAGAGAAGACAAAGAGTCTCAAATGCCAGAGAGGCTGAGGAATCTCATCATAACACCCAGTGATGCTGAATGCATGGGAAAACCACCAGAGAAGCTGAAGAGTTACCATGATGATCGGGCAGAGCACTCGAGAGGTGGAGGATATCGTCGCGGTGTGAGCATGCAGAAGAATGGTGAATATTGCATACACAAGATGCACATAAGCTATATATACATGGCACAGAGAAGAGAAGGGTTGTTGTTGCCATTGCTGTTGGAGTTGTTGTGGTCGCTGTGCAGAAGGATTGAAGCGTGAGCAAGGAGGTAGAGCGCAGGAGTAGAAATACACAGCAGAGGAAGGTTGCATTGAAGGGACATGGTGCAAAGAGTATAAATGGATAAGAACTGAAAGTGAAAGGTGTGTGCAGAAGACACTGATGCAGACAGGGCAGAGCAGTGTAACAGAACAATGACAAGGCTGGTAAGCCATTGAATAAATTTATTTTGCTGTAATAAGTTTCAGTATCAAAGATTAATATTTTGGGGAGGTTGGGAGGTGCTCGGGAGGACTGCTGTCCTTAGAGGATCAAGTGGGAGCTTGAACACAGGAAGTTGTAGCTTCCATCTGGTTGCAGCCAGAAAAACCAGGGTGGCAAGGTGGTGCAAGGGAGAACTCTTGTTCTCTGTTATACAGGTTGTTGCATGTATGATTGGAAGTTGGTGCTTCCATCCAGTTGGTGCTGGGAACACTCAGGAAGTTGGTGCTTCCTTCTAGTTGGTGCTAGAGAAACCAGGGAGTTGGTGCTTCCTTCTAGTTGGTGCTAGAGAAACTAGGGAGTTGGTGCTTCCTTCTAGTTGGTGCTAGAGAAACTAGGGAGTTGGTGCTTCCTTCTAGTTGGTGCTTCCTTCTAGTGGGTGCTAGAGAAAACAGAGAGTTGGTGCTCTCAGCAAGTTGCATCTTGCAAAACAAAGGTTGTAGCCTCATTATGAGTTGGTGCTCATATGTATGATAATGTAAAGAATGTAACTATTACTTATCATATAAAGAAAAATAGGTTTTTACCCTGTATGGGTTTCCTCAGAAAATATCTGTCTCTGTGTTTCTCATATATGTGACTGATGTTGAATGTGACATTGTTTATTTCCTTGCATTATTGTGATCATCATTTAGTGTTTCAACAAAGAGTTTAAAAGAAGCATAATTGTTTAAGCTCAGGTACAACTGATTCACCCCCCCCCCTCTCAGTTGTCCAACAATTGGTATCAGAGCCGGCCCCCTTTATCTAAGGGTAGATCCTAGAGCTTAAACATGACAAGCCATGAAGGGACCTCAGTCACTAGGCCTCCTCTATTTGATGGAATGAATTTTGCCTTCTGGAAGGTTAGAATGAGATCATACCTAATGGCCTTAGGAGCTGATGTATGGGATGTGGTAGAAATTGGATACATAAAGCCTGTTGTGCTAGATTCCAAGGATGATAAGTTAGAATTTAGCTTTAATTCTAAGGGAATGAATGCTATCTTGAATGGACTTGCAGAAGCCGAGTTTGTGAAGGTGATGCATCTTCAAACTGCTAAAGAAA
>ML777016.1:1480462-1505605 GCA_009831015.1 Picea engelmannii | reverse complement strand
GATAGTGAAAAATGTGGTCAAGCACTTTCAACTCAAAAACAAAAGGCCTCTGGAAAAATAGACAGTGGATGTTCCAAGCACGTGACTGGAGACAAGGATAAGCTATTGTCCATAAGTAAAAGCAAAACAGGAAATGTGATCCCCGAAAATGATGAACCAGGCAAAATCAAGGATAGAGGGATGATGAGTTTAGGTAATGACAAAGGAGATGCCCAGTACGCTCTGCTTGTGGATGGTTTGAAACATAATTCACTCAGTTCAAGTCAAAAGTGTGACAGAGGCAGTGAAGATGTGCTCACATCCAAAGAATGTAAGGTAAAGGTAAACTCAGGACAAATGGTGAATAACAGTATAAGAGCAAACAATAATGTTGATGCTGAATCCTCCCCTGCAAGTAAAAAAGAATATTCAGATACAATAAAAGAATGATCAGTCAGAATTTATCCCATGAAAGAAGTAGGAGAAGAACCATGTCAGAAACAGGAAGCAGAAGTCTTGAAGGTTGAGAAGGCAGACACCCAAATCAAGTTCTTGAGAAAATCCATGACTCTGGACAAGGTCTTGGATAGCCAGAGATCACCAAATGAAAAATATGGTATTAGACTCAACAAGGTAGAAATCAGTGCTCCTAAGAAACCTGATATAGGTCCCTCATTTGTGAGAAAGAAAAGCAGGCATGAGAGTGGGTGTAGTAGTTTTCTCTTGTGATTGAATATGGATATAAAATCCCTGGATTGAATGCATCATGGAAGAAAAATTAAAATTGTAGTAATAGAGATCGATGAGATTCAATGGGGAGATCCAAGGGCTATTTAAAAGGTACAAGTTACAATTGCACAGTGTTCTAGTAGGACAACAACATTCTGATGTACATGACATCCTGTAGAGACAACAAGAGGAAAGACCTTGTCAAGGAAAGTTAACCTTTAAGAACAAATGGAAAAATAGAGGATGCATAGCATGAGAATTAGCAAGTGTGCAGAGTGAGATGAAACGCAGAACAGAAGCAGAGAAGAATGACAGAAAGAGAAAAAGTAGAGAAGAATGACAGAAAGAGCAGAAGCAGAGTAGAATAACAGAAAGAGCAGAAGCAGAGCAGAATAACAGAAAGAACAGAAGCAGAGAAGAATGACAGAAAAAGATGAGGCAGAGCAGACCAGATAACAATGACAGGGGGGGTCATCTACACATGAGAAGATTGATAAATGAGTCCGAGTAAGAGAGGTGAGCAATTTTTGAATTTTCCATAGAGGATACAACGGAAGCTGAAGATGAACAGGTCCAAGAATCAGAAAGAGAAGACTCTGGATTAGATACAAATATTTTGCAGGCCTCAAATGAGAGAGTTCATCCTGTCAGGGGGAGTTTGCATTGGTTTAATATCTGACACCTCCTAAAAAATATTGCAATAGCTTAGGAGGAGCATGTTTTCTTTGACATTGATGTCAAAGGGGGAGAAAATAATCTGGGTGCCTTTGTTGCCATCAATGCCAAAGGGGAGATTGTTGGAAAATGTTTAACAGGCAACATATGCTTGTCATTGATGGCAAGTACAGCAATGAAGATGGCACGAGTACAGGAAGAATGTAACAGACAGGCACCAGAAGTATTTTGGGAAGACACTGCAGAGCAACCTCAATAAGATCAGAAGAGATAGTGCAGAGGATGTTTGGCATGTTCACAGGTAGCGTATGCTTGTCAATGATGGCAAGTACAGCAGTGATGATGGCTTGATTACAAAAGTGATGATAAACAATGCAGTGATATTCAGGAAGATAAGTTCAGGTTGATCGAATGATCGAAGGGCCATAAAGCTTGAGAAGCATTTCTGATCGTTGGATCCATTCAAAATTCCCGAAAGAACGAGGGCCGTCAGACCAAAATATAGACAAGAAGAATGCTCAGAAGAGGAGAAATGCGAAAGGCCAAATTATGTTGGTCTGACTCCATTTCCGGGTTTCATAGATCGGGACTTGAAGGTGTTGATAACTCACACGGCGAAGTGGTGAAATCACGAGAAGATTTGGGCCGTAGGATCTGTGGGAAGTACGAAGGACCAATAGCCATTAGATATGGTGAAGCTGCAAGGCAGAGAGGAAAATCGTGGTCCGTTGGATCAAGAGGATGCGTGGCGAAAGATCAGAGCACCACAAAGACTTCATTTCGGAGTTTCGCAAGGCAGGAAATTCAAAGGAAAGAGGCTCAAACTCGCAATATGATCATGCATGAAGAAGGCCCGTGAAGTGTCGAAATCACGACAAGATCTGAACCATTGGGTCCATAGGACACGTGGCGAAAGATCATCATGTCGCTGACTAGAAAGTCAAAGGAACAGGGTTTGATATTAGCTGTCAAATCAAGGTTTGATCTTGATCGTTGATCTGACTCCATCTCAGAGTCTCGGCTATCGTGACTTGGAGTGATGAGACCCTTCATCACAGGAACTACGAGATGCAAATTCATGAAGAGATCTGGACCGTCAATACACCAAGATTCTGGACCGTTGATCCAGCTCCATCTCAGAGCTTCGCCTATCGCGACTTGGAGTGACGAGAACCTCCATATAAGGAACAACGAGATGCGAGATCACGAAAAGATCAGGACCGTCGGGTCACTAAGAACGTGGACCGTTGATCTGAGCTCAATCTCGGAGCTTCACCTATCGCGACTTGGAGTGACGAGAACCTCCATCTAAGGAACAGTGAGATGCGAGATCGCGAAAAGATCTGGACCGCTAATTCATCGAGATCATGGACCGTCGATCAGGGTCGATGAAGATCATGAGTTCGCAACACCTTTTAGCGCAACCTGTGGTCACCGTGTGCGGTCACGTGGAGGAAGAACCTAGTGTAGATAAGCTCCGCCTCGAAATTTCGGGGATTGCGTATGGGAGTATCGAGACACTGGATCATACGAATGCCGAAATACCAAAAAGGTGAATTGTCAGTGTAAACGGAGGTCACCGCCTGTAATCATGTAGAGGAGGGAGCTGGAGCATCCAAGCTCCTTTTCGGAGCTCGTGACATGGAGACTCAAGATGTCTCATCACATAATCTCCAAATTGAGAAAGTGCGAAACGGGTAAATAACGCAAGAACCAATCAGAGTTAATCCAACGATGGAGGTGAAAATGAGCACGATCGGAGGGCTAATGTTGATCCTCACAGTGTAACTGCTAGAAACCATTGATGGTTTCTACCAGAGGATGCGAAGAGACTTCTGTGTGATGTCCAGAGGAGCTGAAGAGTTACAAGGAATATGCCAGTGGAATGAAGACGATTCATGGAGGAAATTGACAGCTGGATAAGGGTTGGAGCTTGTAACTGAAACAGAAAGGTGAGTTCGACTGTCACAGAGAAGACGAAGAGTCTCAACTGCCAGAGAGACTGAGGAATCTCAGCATAACACCCAGTGATGCTGAATGCGTGGGAAAACCACCAGAGAAGCTGAAGAGTTACCATGATGATCGGGCAGAGCACTCGAGAGGTGGAGGATATCGGTGCGGTGTGAGCATGTAGAAGAATGGCGAATATTGCATACACAAGATGCACAGAAGCTATATATACACAAAACAGAGAAGAGAAGGGTTGTTGTTGCCATTGCTGTTGGAGTTGTTGTGGTCGCTGTGTAGAAGGATTGAAGTGTGAGCAAGGAGGCAGAGCACAAGAGTAGAAATACACAACAGAGGAAGGTTGCATTGAAGGGACATGGTGCAGAGAGTATAAATGGAGAATAACTGAAAGTGCAAGGTGTGTGTAGAAGACACTGATGTAGACAGGGCATAGTAGTGTAACAAAACAACGACAAGGCTGGTAAGCCATTGAATAAATTTATTTCGCTGTAATGAGTTTCAGTATCAAAGATTAATATTTTAGAGAGGTTGGGAGGTGCTCGGGATGACTGTTATCCTCAGAGGTTCAAGTGGGAGCTTGAACACAGGAAGTTGTAGCTTCCATCTGGTTGTATCCAGAAAAACCAGGGTGGGAGGGTGGTGCAAGGGAGAACTCTTGTTCTTTGTTATACAGGTTGGTGCCTGTATGATTGGAAGTTGGTGCTTCCATCTAGTTGGTGCTGGGAACACTCAGGAAGTTGGTGATTCCTTCTAGTTGGTGCTAGAGANAGCCTCATTATGAGTTGGTGCTCATATGTATGATAATGTAAATAATGTAACTATTACTTATCATATAAAGAAAAAGAGGTTTTTACCCTGTATGGGTTTCCTCAGAAAATATCTGTCTCTGTGTTTCTCATATATGTGACTGATGTTGAATGTGCCATTGTTTATTTCCTTTCATTATTGTGATCATCATTTAGTGTTTCAACAAAGAGTTTAAAAGAAGCATAATTGTTTAATCTCAGGTACAACTGATTCACCCCCCCCCCTCTCAGTTGTCCAACAATTGGTATTAGAGATGACCTCCTTTATCTAAGGGTAGATCCTAGAGCTTAAACATGACAAGCCATGAAGGGACCTCAGTCACTAGGCCTCCTCTATTTGATGGAACGAATTTTGCCTTCTGGAAGGTTAGAATGAGATCATACCTAATGGCCTTAGGAGCTGATGTATGGGATGTGGTAGAAACTGGATACATAAAGCCTGTTGTGCTAGATTCCAAGGATGATAAGTTAGAATTTAGCTTTAATGCTAAGGGAATGAATGCTATCTTGAATGGACTTGCAGAAGCCGAGTTTTTGAAGGTGATGCATATTCAAACTACTAAAGAAATGTGAGACAAACTCATTAACAACTATGAAGGTAATGAGAAGGTGAAAGATGCCAAGCTTCAAACCTGCAGAGTACAGTTTGAAAAGCTACAGATGAAAGAATATGAAACTGTTGGAAAATACTTTATGAGAGTAGAAGGAATGGTAAATTCTATGAAGGAACTTGGTGAAACAATTGGGCAACCTTCTTTAGTTCATAAAATCTTGAGATCTCTCCCAGATAGGTTCAACCCGAAGGTCTCTGCTATAGAAGAACTTAATGATCTAAAAACCTTTTCTTTTGATCAACTTCTAGGAACGTTGACTGCATATGAGATGAGGATAGTTACAGATAAACCCACCTCTAGAGAAGCATCATTTAAAGCAGATAAAAATGAAGATTCTGAGCCTGATGAAATTGAAGCAAAATTCATGAGAAGACTAAAGAAAGGATCAGGCAAGTACCAAGGTAAGCTGCCCTTCAAATGTTTCAACTGTGGTAAGATAGGTCATTTTGCAAATAAATGTCTACACAAGAAACATGATCAAAACTCTGAAGATGAAGAGAAGCACAAATCAAGAAGATTTGATAACAAGAAGAGTTTATGTGTAAACAATGATGACTCCTCAGAAGACACCGATAGTGATTCCTCATGTGAAGATAAAGTAAATGACTTATTGCTTATGGCCAAAGAGGATGGTGATAATGAAAGCAAGGTCAATGATGAGAATGATGAAGAAGTTGTGGTTGATATGGAAGGAGAACTGATCAGTGCACTGGAAGAGATTGAAAGACTCAGAATTAAGAACAGAAAGCAAAAACAATTGCTGATACAGTTTGAGAAAGACAGTAAACAACATGATGAAGACTTTGCCCTGTTGAAAGTGGAATTAGAAGAGGCAAGGAAAATCGAGGATATTCTAAAACATCATCTATCAGAAAAGAGGGCAAGATCTGAAGCCCTGGAAGAAGAAGTAGTGAAAACTAGGAAAGAGATGGAGAAGTTTCAAGCCTTGTATCATCAAAATCTGTCAAGTATCAAAGCCTCAGAAGGATTAGCCACCATTCTGAGTCAGCAAAGGAATCCAAAGCTTAAAACTGGTTTGGGTTATGAAGAGGGATGAAGTAGTGGTCAACCAAGAAACAAAGAACCCATCCTTCCAGTGCACTGAGAAAACAGAGAGTTGGTGCTCTCAACAAGTTGCAGCTTGCAAAATAGAGGTTGTAGCCTCATTATGAGTTGGTGCTCATATGTATGATAATGTAAAGAATGTAACTATTACTTATCATATAAAGAAAATGAGGTTTTTACCATGTATGGGTTTCCTAAGAAAATATCTGTCTCTGTGTTTCTCATATATGTGACTGATGCTGAATGTGCCATTATTTATTTCCTTGCATTATTGTGATCATCATTTAGTGTTTCAGCAAAGAGTTTAAAAAAAGCATAATTGTTTAAGCTCAGGTACAACTGATTCACCCCCCCCTCTCAGTTGTCCAACAATTCCCTCTTGATATTCCTTCATGGGCCTCTCCCAAAACTCTTGGTCTTTTGTGTTCTAACACATATCTTTGCAAGATGCTATCTGCACTCATTTTGTATAAGTGTCCTACAATCAATTGATAGTCGACAACATGAACTACCAGGTTTTGCTTCTGCGCGGTGTTATATTCATGCGGCGCAGTAACTGTGCTCAAGTAATGAATGATATCTACGAATTTTTCATTAGAAATATGTACTGAGAATAATTGTGCATCCGGAAAGTTGTCCTCCAAGTTTGTAGGTTCTTCTCCATTGGTGACTCTTGATAGGTGGTCATGTCCTGCATTCAATTTTCTTGGCTTGACTATTACTTCAAAGTCAAATTATTGAAATAGTAGTAACCAATGACAAATTCTCCACCCCAACACTATTTTGTTGACTAAGTATTTTAGGGTTGATTGATCTATGAACATCTTAAAGTGTTTCCCCAATAAGTAATGTCTGAATTTCTGCAGTGCATAGACCATAGCTAGGCCTTCTCTTTCTGTCGTGTTATAGTTATGTTCTGAGTCAGATAGCTTTCTTCTCGTAAATTCTATAAGGTGATCCAAGTCTCTCGCTCCTGGCTGCGCCAAGATAGCTCCAAGTGCTATGGTTGATGCATCTACATGCACGTGGAATGTCTTCTCCCTGTCAGGAAATACTAATATCGGCACGATAACCATCTTTTCCTTCAGAGTGTCTAGACCATGTTGACACTCGTCGTTCCAATGGAAATTTGCATCCTTTATTAACAAATTTTCCATTGGTGCAGTAATCTACGCATATCCTTTGATAAATTTCCTGTAGTATCCTGTGTGTCCCAACGTCACTCTTAGTTGATGGATTGTTTTTTGTGGTTGTAAGTTAACAATTACTGAAATATTTGTAGGATCTACTAATAAACCATGTTTACATACTATGTGGCCCAATAGTATCCAAAATGGTATTCCGAATATGCATTTATTTATGTTTAGTGATATCTGGAATTGTTTGCATCTTTCTAACATTAGGCGTAAGACTTCTACATGTTCTTTCAACAAACTGTAAACTGTCCAATCGTCTAGGTATACTTGATGGATGAATTCCTTAAATGTAGCAATGACTACTCTAGAAAAAATTGTTGGTGTGTTCTTCAGTCCAAACGACATGACTATGTATTGGTAAGATCCCCATTCTGTCACAAACATAGTCTTGTATCTATCTTCTTTGGCTATCTTGATCTAATGGTAGCCTGAGAATCCATTAGTAAATGAGTAAGATTCATGTCCTCCTACATTCTCTAACACTTCGTCCATGAACGGTGTAGGGAATGGGTCATGTAGGAATGCATCGTTCAACTTCCTTAAGTCAATGCATATCATGATCCCTCCTTGTTTCTTGTCCTGAACTTCCATCAGGCTTATCCATTCTGATTCTTCAACTGGTTCTATGATGCTGACTTTGAGCATCCTATCGATCTCAACTTTGACTTTCTGCTTATATATTAGGTTCAGTCTGTATGGTCATTGTCTGATCGGTCTCACTTCTGGTCTGAGTGGTATCTTCATTTCTCCTAACTCTCTGTCTATGCCCTTCATCTCTTTAAATGTTGTGGGAAATAGGTCGTTGTATTTGCGCAATAACTCTGTTATGATTTCCACTATTTTTTCTTCCCAGTAATCTCCAATGCTGGCCATTTTTGGATGCTTGTCTATCCCTATGTTGACTTTCTTTACTTTGATCGGTGCAAAAATAAGTTATGATTATATGGGTGGGCCTTCCACATCTCTTTCTCCTTCTGCTTCTTCAATGTGAATATCACACATATCATATTCATCTGGTGCTTCCTCTTGCACATGGTAACGTGACAACAATTCCTTGACTGTCTATTTATTCCGTTGTTGCTCTTCTTTGATAAGTTCTATTTTTGATGCTTGGATGAATATCACTCCTCTTATCCATTTAAGCGCGACATCTATGTTGGGGTTCTCATGCTTGAACGATAAAGTGACTGTAAAATTCTATTGCAATGTCATCCAGGTCGTAGTTCCTTTGCACAATTCCTGGTGTGTATACCAGTTCGCTGGGATTCCCTCGAGAGTGTGTATAAAATGATAAGGCCATTCCTCTGGAGGTGTTATTTTCCATTGCATTCTACACTCCTCCAAGTGCTTCGTTGGTGCTCTTTGTCCATCATACTTTTGTTGTTTGTTGTTTTTCTGTTCTGCGCTGAACCTTATGCATAGTAACCACTTACATTTGTACCAGTCTATGATGGTCGCTTTGTGTGCGCCCCACCATCTTTCAGGTGCGGCCTTGAGTGCTAGATCAAGTGCCAACAATCTTTGGTTCTCTAAGACTTCAGCTTCATACTATGATAAGAATGTTTCCAAATCATTTACTCTGTGGAAACTGGGTGGTTCTATGATTTTTGTGCCTACCCATATTACTGCATGGTCTATTCTTGCACATCTCCTCATGGACATTTCGTGTAGCCTTTTTTTCCAGTTCTCTAAACCGGTATCTGAATCTGTTGCACATGAAGTGATGCTCTGCCAACTGAGTATCTCGTCTATAGTTGGGTTTATGTAATCCTCATCACGCAGTTGTTCTGTACAACTGGTCGATTTCCTCTAGGTCCAAACAAGTAGGTTCTACAAACCTCTCCCCTTCTGATGGGTCCAATGGTGCAATGACCCCGTATTCTCCTTACTCAAATGTATTTTTTCTAGTCTTTAAGTTGATTATGGTCTGGTTTTCAAACGCCCAACCTAGAACAAGCAACGTCGGGTAAGGTGTTGTGTCGTCCACTATTTCAATGACTTCAAAATCTTCTTTAGTGCACACTCCATCTAGGTATACTATCACTCCTTTCAGTCTTTCGATTGGTAGGACTCTGTGTTGGTTTGTTAGTTTCAATTGAACAGGTGAATATCCTAATGTGGGTTCTCCCATGCATTGCCATGTCTTCTTTGGTAGTACATTGATGATCCAGATTTTATGAGCAGAATGAAATGAATACAGATTATTAACAGGTGCTTAACAAAAAATAACAGAGATACATTAAAACTGGTTTTCTATTCAATAACAAAATAAGTTGAAACTGTAAAATGCAGCAGAAACAAGCTTGCTGGAATGGTGGCGGCTTATCTCTGAGAAGAGATGTGACGGTAGCGCACATTCGTAAGAAGAAGGTTACAACGAGGCTCTGAATGAATTTTTACAATAAGAAAGAATTCCCAAAACCATAGACATCCAAAAACCTAACCCTAGGAGATGAAGCGCCAAAAGTCATGTGGGCCCCATTTGGGTAAGTTAGTACATCAACTTCCCAGGGTCGTAACTTTTGCATACAATCTCCGTTTTAGGCGTGTGATAGACCGTTGGAAAGGTATCGTTGAGCAGATTCATTTTGGGGGGATCAATAATGCCTTCAACTATAATTGAGGAGCTCTATCCTGAAAAACCTTCATTTAGGCCCTCAAAATGGCCCCAAAAGTTAAAACTGCTAAAAATAGTAAATTGCCAAAATTGTCAGAAAATTGTTTTGAGCCAGTTGGAAAAGGTGGGTGGCCACCGATATCCATTCAGATCAATCCTCCCTGCTTAGGAAGCAATGGTCTCCATTGTGTTGAGGTCCCCCATCAGATGAGGAAATTTCTGCTGAATTTGGCCCTGGGTGAGCCACTTGCCTTGGTGCAGGAGCTGCCCTGCTTTGACAACTTGATAAAGCTGGATCCTTTGTTGTCGAGTGCCCTTGATCTGTCTATCCACAATATGATCATTGGATTCCTATTGTAGGAATTCGGGGTTGAGCTCTGTTGGTGTCAGTTGTTCTGCTACTTCTGAGGTGTCCAATAATGGTGGGAAATAAGGGCGAAGGAGATCCACGTAGAACATTGGGTGCAGACCAAGGAAAGGAGGAATGTTGAGCTCAAACGAATTATCCCCCACGGCCTTGGTGATAGTGTATGGCCCATAACAGAGTGGGCGAATAATCTAATGGGGTCTTGTAAGGTGTTCTTTCTGCAAGTGCAACCAAACTTTGTCGCCCACCTGAAACTTAAGTGGCACCCGATGTTGATCATGGCATTGTTTGTACTTGTCATTGGACTTCTGTAGGATATCCTGAACCTATTGGCGGATTTGTTGGATCTGCTCAATGAACTAGGTGGCTTTGTCAGCTTCAGTTGGATCGGGAGATGAGTTGGTCGAGGTGACCGCAAGGGGAAGTGCAACATCTATGGGTCCCAATGGTTGGAATCCCAACCCCACTTGAAAGGGGCTGTGGCCGGTTGAGCTATGCAGGGCTTGGTTGTATCTATGCTAGACATAGGGAAGGCTCTCATCCCATGTGCGAGGGTGCTTTGAATTATACATGTGAAGGATATGCATAATCATTCGATTTACAACCTTGGTTTGGCCATCTGTCTGGGGCTAGAAGGCTGTGGATTTGGTGAGCTTGGTGTCTAGCAGTGACCAGAGGCTCGACCAGAATGTGATGAGAAATCGACTATCCCGATCTGAGACAATGGTTTGTGGGATTCCAAAATGTACCCATACTCATTCAAAGAAGATATTGGCAGTGGCCTCTGCTGTGATTCGCTTCTTGCAGGCAACTAGAATCGCCAATTTAGAAAAGTGATCAAGAACCACAAAAACATAGTCATTTCGCCGCTTGGTGGACTGGAGGCCCGACATGTAGTCCATTGAGATGGATTCCCATGGCCTGTTAGGTGTAGGAAGAGGGGTGTACAGGCGTTGTTTCTTAGTGGTCGGTTTGTTAATAGCACAGGTAGTGTAGGACCTGATATACTTGTTGACCTCCTGTCAAAGTTTCAACCAGTAGAAATGCTTCTGTAGCATTGCCACTGTCTTTTCAACGTCGAAGTGTCCTACCACTCGACTGTAGTGGGCTTCCCAGATCAACTTTGCTCGCTCACTTGATGGAACACGGATATGGCCCAGACGACACAACAACCTATCCTGAAGATGGAAATTATCGACAACTACGTTTGCACCCAACATTTGGTAGGTGGTGGAGAAGTCAGGGTCTGTCTCATAGAGTTGGGGCCATCCAAATGTCTCATGGCCGCAAGATTCTAGCACCGTGGTGAGTGCCACAACTAGAGGGTTGCTGAGGCAATCAATGATGGGATTGGTGCTTCCTATTTTATACTTGATGTTGAGGTGGAATTGCTGCAAGTATTGATGGCGGTCATTCTGCAATTTTCCCTGTGTCTGCATGAACTACAATGGCTTATGATTAGTGTGGATGACTGTCTCCTTCCAAAGAATTTAATGTCTCCATTGGCGGCATGCTTTCACAATGGAGTACATTTCTTTGTCGTAAGTAGGGTACTTACAAACATTATCTGACAGTGTCTCACTATGATAGGCCACGGGGTGGCCGTGCTGAGAGAGAATTGCACCCACAGCATAGTCTAAAGCATCTATCTTGATCTCAAAAGGATTATGTAGGTCTAGTAGTGAAAGTATTGGGGCTAAGCACAAGCGCTGCTTCAAATCATCGAATGCTTGTTGTTGGGATCGGACCCACGCAAATTTCTCCTTACCACCACCCCTGTTTATTTGGCTGAGGGCCCATGCAATATGGGAGAAACCCAACATGAACCTGCGGTAGAAATTGGCAAGGCCCAAGAAGCTTCGAAGCTCAGTGAGTGTTGTTGGGGCTAGCCAGTCATGGATGACTTGGATCTTGGCTGGATCCACATGTATGCCATGCTGATCAATGATGTAGCCCAGGTAATGGAACCTGTCCATGCCGAAGGAGCATTTTTCCAAGTTGGCATATAGCTTGTGCTGCCCTAGGGTGTGCATAACCTGCTGAATATGCTGCAAGTGTTCGGCACAAGTCTTGTTGTAAATTAGATTGTCATCCAGATACACCACTACAAAAGTATTGGTAGTCGTAGGATATCATCCATCATCCTCATGAAAGTGGCTGGAGCATTTTTCAAACCAAAGGGATTGACCAACCATTCAAAAAGGCCTTCCTTTGACTTGAAGGTGGTCTTCCATACATCTGTCTGTTCTATCAGGACCTGGTGGTAGCCATACTTCAAATTAATCTTACTGAAGTATTTGGCCCCCATGAGTTGATCAAGGAGGTCATCAATTCGGGGAATCGGGTACCAGTTTCTGACTTTGATTTTATTCAGAGCCTAGTAATCAATACAGAGTCGCCAGGTCCCATTTTTCTTCTATACCAGCACGATTGGGCTCCCGCAAGGTGATGAGCTAGGGCGGATGTGCCCCTTATGTATAATTTCTTGGATCTTTCACTTGATCTCCTCATTCTCTAACAAAGAGCCATGATAGACTGACCCATTGGGTAGTAGTGCGTCGGGGGTTAGATCGATGGGGTGCTTGACCTGGCAGTGTAGAGGTATCCCTATGGGTGAGGAGAAGATATCCGAGAATTCTTCCATGACCTTATCTACTTGCTTCTGCTGTGTGGAGAGGTCGGCCACAGAGACCCTGGATGTGGCTGTGATCTTTCGCTTATTCTGAGAGCGAATCACGAAGAAGACAAACTTCCCTGTCTGAGAGATGACCTTCTTGCATTGCTTAGAAGATATCAAGGAAATAACACTAGGTGGGACTGCCTCGGGTATTTTATACAATTTCCTGTTCAAAGTAATAATAACACTATGAGGCCTAGACTCATATACAACATGACGTTTCCATAAATAAGGTTGGCCCAAAATAACATCACAAACTTTGAGAGGAGAAACATCACACAATACCTCATATTTGAAGGGCTTGATGTCGTACGACAGTGGGCACTGTTGGCTGATGTGGATATCGCTTCCTTGGCGGAGCCATCTAATGGTGTATGGTTGTGGGTGCGACATTATTGGTAGGGCTACCCGCTTGATGACCTCTGCTGAGATCAGGTTCTTCTAGCTACCGCTATCAATGATGAAGTGAAATGGGGTGCCTTTTACCCACATCTGTGAATGGAAGAGGCGATCTCCTTCTTCTGGCTCGTCTGGTTCACCAGGCTAGAGCTTGGTGGTAGCAACGGTGGCACTGGGTTCCGCATTAATGATCCATTTTCCCCTTTCTGGTTCTGGCTCAGAGTCATAATCTGCATATGATTCAAAGGCTTTCACTTCGGCCACCAGTGACTGCTTTGAGCGGCAGTCAACAGTGTTATGCCAAGGGCTCTTATGGAAGTCGCACCACTTCCCGGTATCTTTCTTTGTCTTTCCGATGTCGTTCTTTGCTTGAGGCTTGGATTGGTTGTCTTGATACTATCCATGTTTGATCTGTCCTTTGTTCAGTGGGTTGGGGCTGCCCTTTCCTGGCTTTTGTTGTGAGGGGTTCCCAGGCCCAAATTGTTGCGTCTTTTGTTTGAGCTTCTGCTCGATTTTTACGGTATATCGGTAGGCCGTGCCCAAGGATGAGATGTCCAGAAATTCCATTTCGGTTTGGATGTATCTATGCAGATCACTGCGATACTTGAGCACCAAATGTCACTCTGAATCTTTGATACCCAACTTGGTGCGCAAGGTATGGAAGATATTTGTGAAATCTGGCACTGCTTGGTCTCTTTCTTGCCGTAGTGTGGTCAATTTGGTATACAGGTCGTCATAACTTCCGACATGGTAGTATTGTTCCTTAATAGCATCCCTGAAGGATTCCCAGGTGGCCTTGACTGAAAATAATGAGGTTTCCTCTATTTCCTTTTGCTCACAAAAATTTTCCCACCAATCTTTGACATGGGGAACGACTTTGAGGAGCACACAAGTAATATTTTCTTTATTCGAAAAGTTATGGATAGAAAAATACCCTTCTAGTAGATTCAACCACTTGTCTACAAAATCTGCGTCTATTTGACCTTCAGATATAGGAATATTGAAGTTTATTTGTACCTTGAAGGGGGCAATGCGTCCGTTTGAAGAAGATGTGTCACCTGTTGGTAACCGCCGAAGGATTTGCGAGAAACTATCCATCATCTCGTTCCTCTATTGCGTGAGGGATTCCTCAATAAATAGTTTGAAAGGATCTCCTGTCCCATCATATTTCTTTTCTCCTGGCATGGAAGGTCACTTGGGTGTGCGAGAGCTTCTATCCTCAAGAGAAACAAGCTCGAGACCCAACACTTTGTACTCCGACCTCGTTGGGGACATGCATTAAGACGACAAGGAGCAGACCTCTCTGATACCACTGATCCAGATTTTATGAGCAGAATGAAATGAATACAGATTATTAATAGGTGCTTAACACAAAATAACAGAGATACAGTAAAATTGGTTTTCTATTCAATAACGAAATAAGCTGAAACTGTAAAATGCAGAGGAAACAAACTTGCTGGAATGGTGGCGGCTTATCTCTGAGAAGAGATGTGATGGCAGCACACATTCACAAGAAGAAGGTTACAATGAGGCTTTGAAGTCCTTTTTACAATAAGAAAGAGTGCCAAAAACCCTAGACATCCAAAAACCTAACCCTAGGAGATGAAGCGCCAAAAGTCACGTGGGCCCCATTTGGGTAAGTTAGTACATCAACTTCCCAGGGTCGTAACTTTTGCATACGATCTCCATTTTAGGCGTGTGATAGCCCATTGGAAAGGTATCATTGAGGAGATTCATTTTTGGGGATCAATTATGCCTTTATATATAATTGAGGATCTCGATCCCGAAAAACCTTCATTTAGGCCCTCAAAATGGCCCCAGAAGTTAAAACTGCTAAAAATAGTAAATTGCCAAAATTATCAAAAAACTGTTTTGAGCTAGTTGGAAAAGGTGGGTGGCCACCAATATCCATCTGGATCAATTGAATTTATATCCTATATCCAATATGATGTATCCCATTTTGAAATCTTCGATGTTGGCATTCAGTCTGAATTCCCTACTGGTTCTTCTCCTTGTACGTAGGTGATTGACAACTTTTGGTTCTAGCTTTTATTCCGTCTCGATGCTACATTTTTCTAGTATGTTTTGCAAGATTTTCATAGATGATGGATCACTTAATATCTTTACAGATGATTGGAAAAATCCTTTGATTGTACTTACTTGGCCCATGGAATGTATTTCGCTGGTATGATCCAATAGCAGAGGCATTTCGTATTCGGGTGCTTCATTGATTTGTTGCACAGTTGAAGTCGTCACAATATATTCCTTCTGAAATTATTTTCAATCTTGCTTAAATATCTTCTTTTCCTTCTGTGCGTCGAACTGCTTCCTTGGTTCGACGTTCTTTTTCACCCATTGATTTTGTGTTGGCACTTGTCGAACTGTGCCATCCCCTGTTTTAGCTCCTCCACGAGTAACTATATTAATGTTTCGTCCTTCATCCCTTGCTTCGACGAAAATCCACTGAACATTCTGGTTGTTTTGGTTCCTCTTTTCCTGGATCTTTACTAGTAGTGTCGGACATTCCTCTGTATCATGGTCCAATGCACGAAAATACATACAAGTGGCTGGTGGAAGTGGACATTCCCTTGCGTAATGTCCCGGTTGTTGACAATTGTGGCATACCACTGGTCCTCTACCTCGTCTGAAACCTCCTCTTTCTCGTCTTCCACATCTGTATCCTGCTCGATCTCCTCTCGGCACATTATACTGTGGTGCCTGATTATACTGCACGGTATTGTACTAAGTCTGTGTCGTGTTGCACTGCGGTTTCACGTTATTATATGGTTGTTGCGTATTATTATACTGTTGTTGCACATTGTTGTATGGAGTTGGAACTTGATTAAACTATGGTGCAGTTTTCCCATACATCGTTTCTGCCTGCACTCTATGTGAATGTGTTGAACCTCCACAGAATAGATCTAGCTAGAAAATACCACACACATTTGCAGAGAGAAATTGAGAAAGAAGAAGCAAGAGAGAAAGAATGGAAGAATTCTCATTAATCGTATTCCACACTCAAAGAGTGAATAATTTACAATAGATATAGGATACATGAGTAACTAATGAGCCATAGTGGTGGTCTAGATTTATCTGGACACACACCAACAATTACAAGAACAAACTGCCACCTAGTCTAGTCTCTTAGGTAGTTACGGGAGTGAACTGCCACCTAGCTGAGTTAACTAGTCAACTAGTCTTCAGTTAACTGATTTAACAAAGAGTAGTGAGTTGGTGATAATCCCAATGTTGCATGGTGAGAAAACCAATGCAACATCTAAACTCAACTCAACTAGTCAAACTGAAGTGTCAACTGAAAGAGAATATTCTCGAGGTGGAATATTCTCCCCTAAAATATAGGAGACTTGATAATGACTAGTTATGAATAATAAACAAGGAATAACCTTAGGAAAAATAAATCCTAGGTGTGTGTGAAGTAACTCCAACACCCCCCCTAAACATCACTATAGTGAAAATAAAGAATGGGTCTCGGCTACAAGGCCATGTTAGGTACCCAAATACAAAAGATACACTGAACTAAATGAGGAAAGAGGGAAAACCTCATGGGAACAAACCCCCCCCTCAAATTACAATGCATAAAACAAAAAATAATAAGGAACAAAAGGCAGTTGCTAAGCAACCATGTCCTTCACTCCAAGAAGTCCTCACAACTGTGTAAGTTTGTTCTCTTTGAAGATTTTGTTGAAGATGTAGATGTCTGCACGGATCTGATGAAGTATATGAATCATTGATATTTACACACATATCCACTTTATCTTCTTGTAATTAATAATATCCAAATAAATTTTGGATGAAATTTTGAAAACCGTACGACCGTTTCCAGAAAAATGCTGAAATTTTGTTGATTTTAAAACGATCATAACTTCACTTTCTGGACTCCGTTTCGGACAATTTTTTTTTTTGAAATTGGATATTTTCCCGAGAGGATGTCAAATATCCAATTTGTTTATGCAAATTGTGATCATAAAATATCAAAATGGTGTCTGATGTGCACGACTCCCTTTTTGACTCTTGAGATGCATGCATGGTGCATGCAAAAGTGTCTGCATGTGACTCCTGAGATGCATGCCATATATCTTCCACATGAAATTCAGAAAAATAAATCTCAAATGGAGTAGACATCATCTTCAAATGGAATACAAATTTCTACAATTACTTTTGTAGAAGACTCTTCATAATAAAAGACTTGATATTCTGATGGCTTCTCTCGTGGCTCTATCTGTTCGACCTCCTGCATGAAATCTTCACAATATTATTTATTCCCAAATAGAACCTCCAATCTGGTCCATAATTCATTTGGAGTTAATCCTTGTGATTCTTCATATACTTGATGGAAAAGTTCGGGAGAAACAAACATGTCGATACTTCCTATGGCCATATCTTGTCTATTGAGAAAGTCATTTTTCTCATCGACAGAATCAGGCTCTAATTCCATTTCCATAGTTATTTGGTACAAGCCTCTGCATCTAAGATGAAGTAGAATTTTTGGCTTCCATTCCAAATAGTTATGAGGCATGAGAAGTATTTCCGGTGAATAATCCATCTTTTTGTTGTCTTCAATCTTTTGTACCTGCAAAAAATGATTTGGTGTAGCTTTTTCTTAGCAGTCCGTCGACTATGATACCATGTAAATGTGTTGAACCTGCACAGAATAGAACTAGCTAGAAAATACCACACACATTTGCAGAGAGAAATTGAGAAAGACGAAGTAAGAGAGAAAGAATGGAAGAATTCTCATTAACCATATTCCACACTCAAAGAGTGAATAGTTTACAATAGATATAGGATACATGAGTAACTAATGAGCCATAGTGGTGGTCTAGATTGATCTGGACACACACCAGCAGTTACAAGAGTAAACTGCCACCTAGTCTAGTCTCTCAGGCAGTTATGGGAGTGAACTGCCACCTAGCTGAGTTAACTAGTCAACTAGTCTTCAGTTAACTGATTGAACAAAGAGTAGTGAGTTGGTGATAATCCCAATGTTGCATGGTGACAAAACCAATGCAACATCTAAACTCAACTCAACTAGTCAAACTGAAGTGTCAACTGAAAGAGAATATTCTCGAGGTGGAATACTCTCCCTTAAAATATAGGAGACTCGATAATGACTAATTATGACTAATAAACAAGGAATAACCTTAGGAAAAATAAATCCTAGGTGTGTGTGAAGTAACTCCAACACTCTATATGTGTCATATGTCCTTTCTCGCATTAACTCCATAGTTATACAATCTTTATCATCGTGGCCCACTGACTTGCAAAAGGTGCAATATGAGCTCTTCGAGACTGTCTGGTATTTCTGCATCATCATGTAGTGATAAGGGTCGTTACCCAGTTTCTTGCAGATTTCTCACCATAGTCCTTCGGTTGGTAATGGATTTGGCATTCCTATTGCCATATACTTTGCGAATTTTGGAAATTCGTTCTTGTGGTGTCCTTCCATCCTGCATGTAGTACACCAAACGAATTCTCATTTGTCCTTGTTCTTATTTTGGTTTAGCTGAAACGTTAAGTTCTTCAAGTCCACCTTCAGATCTTCGATAGCTAGGTCCATCTGCTGATACTATTTTTCTTCTAGCTGTAAGGCTGCCTGTAGAGATTTTTCCTGCGTTTGGAACTTCTGTTGTCGCAAAGGGTATTTTAAGTGTGGTAACAGTGAATTGATAAATAAGTGTCTATGCTGCATCTCAGTCACAAGATACTTCAACTTCCCCTTCAGTCACTTGAATATCTGGTCAATCTCCCATACAAACTCTCATGGTTTCTGTCTTATTTCGATCATCTCATTCATGTATTGATCCTTTGAGCTTGGCTTCTGGAACTCATTTATCAGTAACTTCTTAATGTCTTCCAGTGTCCTTATCTTCCCAGGGACACTGTTTGCGTCTAAACTCATGTACCAGTCTAGTGCACAGTCTCTTATCGTAATAGCTAGCTGCGCAAGTTTGGTATCTTCATCAGTGATATTTTTTTCTTCCTAGATCTTTGCACAAATGAACAAATGTTTCTCCAGGTCTTCTGTTGCTTCTCCTCGAAATTCGGGTAACCTGATGGTGGGATTGTGTCTTGCCATTTTGAATGCTGAACTACTACCTCCGCGTGATGTAGATACTTGACTAGTGTTGCTTGAACATTATCCTCCAGTTGTTGTTCCTTGTGTATATGTACTTCCTGTTATCTGACTGCTTCTGAACTTCAGTTGTCTAAACGGTGGTGTTCTCTTTGGTGTATTAGTCGCACATGGGTTTATGGGTTGCACACTGACATTAATATGGATAGGATTGATGCCTTCTCTTCCCATTCTTAGACCTCTCATCTTCCTCTCATATTTTTTGTGCAAGATTTCCTCAATCTTCTCCACAGCCCAAAGATCCTCTACCTCTTCCTCATCACTCGCCAAGCCTTCCCTCATGGCTATGACTCTCTTCTTGGTGTTCCCCTTGTATTGGTAGGGTACTCCGCTACGCGTCTTTCCAGCTGTCACCATGATCTACTTGATCTGGTCGTCATCCATCATGATTGGGTCCAAGGGTTCCTCCTTCTTTCCCTTATCCTTTCCTCCTTCCATTTCTCCTCTTTCTGTCAGTGCTTCCCCCCCTTCTCCCATGCATGTAGGGAAGTTTAGCTGTCTAACTCCATTTTCATTACACCTTTGTTATATAGAAATATCTTAATCAAAGTATAGAGTGATCGAATGTACCTTCCTCAAGGTCCCCGTAGAAACGCTTTCTCCGCTGCGCTGTACGAATTCCCTATATCTACTGCAAACTCTGTGATAAACCCTACCACAATACTATCAATCCAAAATTCTACTGCGCGTGTGAACTTGTTGTTCACCTGCTGAAGCTGCTCAATCTGTACAGGGTTCCACTCTATCTGTTGAATCCGGTTCTTTGCGTGGTTATCCTTCAACCTTAGTATCCACTCTTGCAATAGATGCATAAAATCACAGAAAAAGACTTCATGTATATCAGTAAACATGTATTTATCAAGGTATTTACGAGGTGTTAGTCTAGGGTTTCTATTTTCTTTTTGTGCAAACTCTAGTTCCTTAGTTCTTAGCCAAGTTCGATCTCTACTTTTGTGGGATTCCACGACCTCAACATTCCGTCCTAATGGCTCATTGGTCTCTTCCCTAACCTTTTCTTGATTCGCTCCCGACAGATCTTCGAGTTATCTCCTCTACTCAATCCTCTCTTGTTCCTACCAATGACAACATAACCATTTGTTGGTTATTTCTATCCTAAACTGTCTGAGTTTATTGACCCTGGGTTCATGTCTATTATGGTTTTCAACAAAGCCTCTAAAAATATCGACCCTTCTGGTAAAACAAAAGGAAATGCAACACACAAAATGCGTTGCGCAGTCTCACCCGAGATAGCTTTAATGGGTGGCTGTGAGACTTAGGTGTTTACAACCTAGGATTGAGTATGAGATATGATATCTAACCATTGAACCATTATTATGACTAGTTAATGCAACATACTGTTATTCATGACTTATGTAGTAAATCCATAGGCTTATTCCCTTAATATCACAAAAGCACTTAAACAAGCAATAGAATAACTCATTCATTCAACATAATAATAATTGCTTCATACAATAAGATATGCAAACATTCATCAAATAACATAGATGTTATCGTGGTTCACCCCCTCCTATGGCTATGTCCACAAATATTTGGCTCTCAGCTCTTTTATTATATTATGTTCGCACCTATAGTGTCGCACGATTACAACTCTCCTCAGTCGGGTGAGATCTTAGATGAGGTGGACTAGATCGCACCAGGATCCACAGCCTGTTATCTAACCCTTAAGATCTACCCTCCCTCATTCTCTCTAGCTCAACAACTTATACAGAATAGGTCTTACAACAAAACATTACATATCGCATCAACTCATGCATAACTACAATAACATAATAATACTCTGAAGCGAAACAAACCTACTTATGATACCTAAGTATCTATATTTATGCATTTCGGCCTCTTTAGTCATTTACAATACCTTACCAAAACCCTAACCCTACTGTCGTTAAGTCTTCCTTTCATGTGTTCATGTTGTTCTTCCTTCCAGTTGTTGCTTTCCTTGCATGCGCGTGTGTTGTGTTTCCTTCCATCTGTCGCTTTCCTCATGCATGCTTTCTTTCCCCAAAATCGCCTTGCGTTTGCACTTTGGCCTTTGGCTTGCCTCCAATACCCTTCCTTTTCATTAATTTTATTCTTCAATAGTTCCTCTACCCTTTTGGTTTCTTCAATTTGGGTCTTGAGATGGACAATAGTTTCAAAACTTTTGCTAATCTCATCATCTACCTTTATATATTCTTTGTAATTCTTTAGTCTTGTGATCTCTTCTTCATTTTCTTCTAATTGATTCTTATTACTCTCTTCTTGTTCTTTGAGCATTCCCTTTAACTTCAAGATGTACCTTTGACTCCTCCTAAGAAACTTCTTAGTGTTATCCGAAAGATAGCTATAGTCTATATAATAATTGTCATCGCTATATTCATATAAACCATATTCAACTTTATTTTGAATTTCTAATAGATCTTCTTCTATTTTTTCCATGGAATAACTACCATCAAACTCTACACAAACTATTTCTAGATTTTCTTCTTCACTTGTAGAGAAAAATTCAACATCATCACATTTTGAATCATTGCAATCAAGAGTCTTTGGAGATTCTTTACCTTCATTTGAAATACCTTCAAGATCTTCCTTTTTTCCAACATCATCACATGATTCTTTGCTTTCATTTGAAATGTCTTCAAGATATTCATTTGTGCTAACATCATCACTTGATTATTTGTCTTCATTTGAAATGTTTTCAAGATCACATTTAGAAATAATGCATTCAAGAGTTTTTGGAGATTATTTACCTTTAATGATTTTGATGGAGTGGTCTTCAACATCTTCTTTCTTGTTTTGATATGTCTCCTCTAGCTTTAGCCATAGATCCTTGGCAGAAGCGCATTGTCCCATGCTCTCTTTGATAGGGCTTGATAGTCCACTAAGAATGGTCTTGAGAGCCAATGCATCATTCTTCTTTCCTTCCCTTTGAGCTGCAAAATTTGACTTGTTCTTCAAGGAAACTGATCCACCAATGGCTACCTTCCAAATAGCTGCTTCCATTTCCTTCAAATGTACTCCCATATCTATTCTCCAAGTAGAATAGTTTTCCTCATCAAGAATTCGAACTTCATCATCCATTTGTGTGTCTATAGATCTCCTCCAAGCTTGTTAAGGATTATAGTGAGGGCCCACTTTGATACCAATTGTTCGACACACCGACTACACTGAGACGGTGGGGGGTGAACAATGTAGGGCTCTTTTTCCCAAAATTTCCCTCTTAGACAAAACTCATTAGTTATCAATCACCATTAACTCATTACTCATTGTTGTCATTTATAACTAGTTAAATGTGAACACATATCAACAACATATATCAACAATATATCATCAAAAAATCATCACCACAAGGAGCACAAAGAACACAAGATGTATGTACAATTTTATTTTTATTACGAACTACAATCCTTGGGGTTTTTCAGTAACAACTGAATAGAGTACAACTCTACAAGAGCACCAGCTCTATAATGAAAGACTCAACTTACACCCTCAACACCAACTGAGATGAGGCAATAATCCTCAACATATATCAATCTGTCATAGGTACGTGACCTCTCGGTAGTGCATCACGCATGTGTACACGCCCTACCAGTAGTACAACCCATGTATGTCCATGGTCAGTATATACTACAACCTGCGTATACTTATGAGCAAGTAGGGTTTTGATTTACTTCACAGACTCGGATCCTCTGCAACCTACAATCACATTCTCTTTTGTCTTCCACTTCCAAACTAACCCACAGCTAGTCACAATACATCCAATCTCTTCAACAACTTACTCATGCTCCTCAAGCATACAATATGAATGCTACTCAATCATGTATAAGAAATCAACATACTATAACAATCATATCAACACTGAATCATAAGAGTGTTGCTCACTCCATGCCAACAATATAACCATACCAGAGTCTCAGTGACAGATCTGAGCCCATAGAATGTAGATTTGGAACCCGCTTCTGTCTTCAAGAGCCTGTCATCAACTCACACACCAATCTTCATGACTTCATCCACTGTACGTGCCCTGTCTTAATACAACCCGCATATGTACACGCCCTGGCCCACTACAACCTACGTATACCTTAGAAACTAAGGTTTCTGAACCTCCGAGACTTTTTCCATCATGATCTCAGACATGTTGAAACATTTATGCATTCATGAAATCCTCCATACCCTCTCTCTCTCAGAATAGATCTTCAATCATGCTCAAGAGATAAACACAAAATATGCATTTCACAAGAGACCCTTGCCTCTTATTTATACTCTTCATCTTCTAGGTCACTTAACTCATTTCTAGGTCACTTAACCTATTTTCCTCATTTTAGGGTTAACCACTTTCCATAACTAGAAAGTTCTCCATAACTTTATCATTTAAATATTTCTCCTCGATTTTGTCACCTCACTTTATTATTTAAATAATCTTCTTTGATTTTGTCACTTCTCTTTATTTTTTAAATAATCCTCCTTGACTTTGTCACTTCACTTTATCAATAAATAATAATTTCTTCTATGCAAGCTCTTTGACTTCTTTGATCTTTTGGGGCTTCAAGCCTACATATGAGGGTCCTCCATCTTCATAACCCCACACCATGAGGAGTTATTTGACACTCCACATACCACCAAAAATGGCATGACAATCATTATCCATCTAGGATAGTTTCACTTACAAATTCACTGATCTTCATCTCATTATTCCATAATTAAGCGTGGGTTATCCAACCCTACTTCAAGGATAAATCAACCGCAAGGCATCTTCCTGTGAGGGATTTCACCATAAGGGGACCACTTTGGAGTTCATCCATTTGTACACCTTATCAACCATTCAAAGACAATAATTATCCAACTATGCATCATATCAATGAAAAATCATTGATCCATCTTCATCAAGAACAATACATATTATATTTGACATCAATCATCAATCAATCAATCATTTTTCATCAATCAATCAGTTGACATCAATCAATCAATCAGTTGACATCAATCAATCAAACCTTTAGCATCAATGACAACATGATCCAATAGATCAAAAGTTGAGAAAAAGAAGGAATCTGAAGAATCTCCTTCTACAGAAGAAAATACCTCCAAGGAAGAAGGAGGGGATGTGTACTTGGGTTCTTCAAGCACACATGTAGATCACGAGTCATGATTGGTTTACTCAGGTGCATCCTTTCATATGACTCTCCACAGGGAGTGGTTCTGTGAATATGAAAGGTATGATGGAGGTAATGTTTTCTTAGGTGATGACTCGACAACCAAAATCATAGGTAGATGAAAATTTAAGTTGAGGCTCATAGATTGAAGGATTAGAACACTACCTGGTGTTCTACACATCCCAGGATTGGCCAGAAATCTAATTTTTGTAAGCAAAATGGACGATGCAGGGGTAAAAACAATATTTGAAAAGGAAACCTGCAGGATGGTTCGAGGAGAAATGTTGTTGTTGAAGGGAGTTTGGTTTGGAAATTTGTATAAGATGCAAGGAAGCACTACTACTGATGGGTGTAATAGTTCCATTGTTCCTGATATTGGAGTTGAATAAGAAAGAACTCCTACAATCTCTGGAGAAAAGGTTATGTTGTGGAATCAATGACCAAGGCATATCAGAGAGAAGGGTATTCGACTACTACACGATAAAGGTATGGTTGAAGGTATGTCTAATTGCTCCCTGGATTTTGATTTATGTGAACATTGTTGGAAATATGGCTACAACAGAGATGACGCAGATGATCAAGGCGCAGATGATCAAGGTTGTCATTGATGGCAATCGATTGTTTATGAAGAACAGATGCTGAAACATGCTGCAACACAAATGCAAACACAGACGCTGAAAAACAGTGCTGAAACAACGTTGGAACATAGAAGCTAACGCAGATGGTTAAGGTTGTCATTGATGGCTA
>ML777016.1:1456312-1471442 GCA_009831015.1 Picea engelmannii | reverse complement strand
AAGATTAATGATTCGAAGATAAAATTGAGAGAAATTGTTAATAATTTACAATAACTGATTCACCCCCCCCCCTCTCAGTTATTTCATACCTGTAACAAACATTGTGTACATAGGAAGAAAAATCGGGTAAGATTCCCCTCTAGTGCAACGAGGGCGGAAGGAATTTTACAACTAGTTCACAATGATGTTTTTGGACATGTGTCGGTCCCATCATTGGCAAAATCTATGTACTATGTTTCATTTATAGATGAATTCTCAAGGAATACTTGGATATATTTCCCCAAGAATAAATCTGAAGTCTTTGACAGGTTTAAAGAGTTCAAGGCTCTTGTTGAGAATCAAACAGAGAAAATAATTAAGGTGTTGAGGACAAATAATGGCGGAGAGTTATGTGGGAATGAATTTGGATAATTCTATAAGAAGTGTGGTATAGCAAAAAAAAAGACTACTCCATATACACCTAAGCAGAATGGAGTTGCAGAAAGGATGAACATGACACTGATGGAAAAATAAAGGTGCATTCTTAGTGGTGTTGGGTTAGGGAAAGAATTATGGGCAGAGGCAGTGGGTACTGCATGTTACCTGGTCAATAGATCACCCTCATCAACATTGGATGACAAGACTCCACAAGAGGTATGGATTGTTAAGAAACCTTCTCTCACACATCTCAAGGTATTTGGTTGTGATGCATATGTTCATGTTCCAAAGGAAAATAGGAGTAAGCTATATAAGAAGGATGAAAAGTGTATCTTTATTGGATATAAAGATGGTCTCAAAGGTTATAAGCTTTGGAACCCACAAAATAAGAAGGTAGTGTATAACCGAGATGTGGTATTTAGAGAATTTAAGGATGTTGTTAAACAAGAAGTCCCACCAAGTAAGGAAGAACTAGAGAAAATAGAGTTTGATTTAAAGGATGACGAATCAGACTCTACAGAAGAACATGAATGAAAAGAAGAAGATCCTCATACTCTAATATTGAGGAGATCGGTTCGAGAAATAAGGCTACCAGAAAGGTATACTCCATATGATTTCGGTTCAAATTATGCTTTGTCTATTACTGATGATGATTCTATAAATTTTAGGGAGGCAGTGGATTCAGAGGTTGGAAATCTCTAGAAAAAGGCCATGGACGAAGAAATGGAAGCCTTGGATAAGAATGAGGCTTGGGATCTAGTGGAGTTATCGATTGGAAGAAATCCCATTGGCAGAAAATGGGTATTTAAAAAGACATTGAATGCATAAGGAAAAGTGGAGAAATGCAAATCTCGGTTAGTAGCAAAGGGTTATTCCCAGGTTGAGGGAATTGATTTTGGTGATATTTTTTCTCTTGTTGCCAAGTTAACATCTATAAGATTTATGTTATCTGTTGCTGCTGCATTTTATTTTGAAGTAGAACAGATGGATATGAAGACAACATTCCTACATGGGGATATGGAAAAATAAATCTATATGAAGCAGCCAGAAGGATTTGCTGTGAAGGGAAAGAAGGAGCTGGTATGCAAGATGAAAAAGTCCATGTATGGTTTAAAACAATCACCAAGGATGTGGTATAAAAAATTTGATACTTATATGTTGGGACTTGGTTTCACAAGAAGCAAAGAGGATCATTGTGTGTATTTTAAATTAATTGGCGATCATTTGATTTATTTGGTCTTGTATGTGGATGACATGTTGTTGATAGGAAACAACAAGGAGATTATACAAGATGTGAAAACTCAGTTGTCCTCTAAATTTGACATGAAATATCCCGGTGCTTCAAATTTCATTTTGGGCATGGAAATTAAAAGAGATCGAAAAAAGATGAAACTTTGGTTAAATCAGAGAAAATATGTCGAGACAATATTGCAGAGGTTTAATATGCAGGAATGTAAACCAACCAAGGTTCTTATCCCTGTTGGTGTAAAGTTATCTACGGATCAGTGTCCCAAGACACAGGAAGAGGAGGAGGACATGTCTCGTGTTCCATATGTGAGTGCGGTTGAAAGTTTGATGTATGTAATGGTTTTTACTAGACTGGACATTGCACATGCAATGGGAGTTTTGAGCAGGTATATGTCAAAACCAGGGAAGGAGCATTGGACAACAGTAAAAAGGGTTTTCAGGTATTTGTGTGGCACTCTACCAAGGAAGATCGGGATTGGACAAAGTGGTGGATATACATGGATTTGTGGATCCAGACTGGGATGGAGATCTAGATCGTAGGAGATCTATAAGTGAGTATGTGTTTAACCTGTTTGGAGGAGCAATAAGTTGGATGAGAAAAAGACAGGTTGTAGTGGCACTTTCAACTACAGAAACTGAATACATGGAAACCACTCATGCAAGTAAGGAAGTAGTATGGCTACAAATATTTTGTTCATGTATTGGGTTGGTACAACAAGCTGTAAGGATAGATTGTGACAATCATAGTGCAATTTTTTTGTCGAAGAACCTGACTTATCATTCAAAGACAAAGCATATTGATATTCAATATCACTTTGTGAGAGACATGGTTGAAGAAAATAAAGTATTGTTGATGAAGGTGGACACTTTGAAGAATGTTGCAGATTCATTAACAAAATATGTGAGCACTGAGAAGTTATCTTGGTGTAGAGGATCCATGGGCATTGTTTCCTTGGATTATTGACTATGTAACCCAGTAACCCCATGTATGAAAATAAAACAACAAGTGGGAGAATCTTGGGTATGTATTATATTATTTGCACGAGTAGTAGAGTTTGCATTGCGCCGGGCGCCCAGGGGGGTTTGAGGGGGTGCATGGGGGAAAAATTCCCCCGTGCGGGGGTTCGGGGGCAGCGCTCTCAAGAACTCTTTTTTGCCTTGGGAAATGTGTCGCATTTTTTCCTTGTTTTTCATGTTTCCTCGATTTTCGTCTCCATTGTTGGGCAGTTTTTCGGCACATGGTTTTTTGCCGATGGTTTTCTATTTTTGGTCAGGGAATTAGGGTTGTTGACTAATATAGGTCATTGGGTTAGGGTTTTGGATGCTACTGGCTCCTATATGTATATTGTATTGTAAACGATGTATCACTATGAATGAATATAGAATATGCTAGTTTTCCGGGTTTGTGTTTCCAAGGGAAAAATCTTGTGTAATGTTTGTATTTTCCATTGTATATTTTCTTTTCTTTTATTGAAAATATGTTTGCAACAAATATTTTACAAGTTTAAAATCTACATGGGTGCATCCTCACACATTTCTATATGTCTACACAATGGATGGATCTCAGGTCTTGGTGCATCAAGCATTGATATTTGTCTATGCAATGGATGGATCAGTAGAGGAAGTGAACCGACCATTAGATGGATCTGCATACCACAATGGATTAGTAGAGGAAGCTAACCAAACATTAGATGGCTCTGCATACCACAATATCAATATTATTCGAGATATAGAAAAAATTCATGCAAAAAATAAAAACCCGAATATGGAAAAAAAGAGTGAGGCCAGGAAGATAAAAAATGTGGGAGGGAATCAACAGGTATGAATACGTGGCAAGGAGGAGGTAATGAAATGGAAAAGTACTCCAAGAATCTAAGGAGGTTCTCCATGCACTCGAGTAAACACTGGTAACCGAATCACACCATTAAAAATTATTGGGCATAACACATTGTAGGAGTTATTTGGTAAGGAGGGGCTCCACTCACTCCAATAAACAATGGTAAATAAGGTGAAGCACCTCACTCTTCCAAAAAAATCCATGCACCCAATCAAGCCTACAACTGGTAAACTCAGTAAAAACCAAAACTTACTATAATTGAACTCACTAAAAATAAAAAACTAACTCATTAAAGTTAGTAAAAACCCAAACCTAAAGTAATTTATCATTATTATGTTAATCACTTCACCCCTTTTAATGACTAACTGACATCTTTTGTCATGCGAGGAATTTAATGCTTTAAATCATAGCCTTTCATTTAATGCTTTAAATCAGAGCCTTTCATTTAGTGTGACGACTAAGAATATTCCGAGGATGTGAAATTGTGTCCATTAAATTCCCACCTATAATTAAAATACCATTAAATCTTCCCATTTCCAATAGGTGTACGAGGTAATTAACAGTGAAGAAAATCCATCCTCAATTCTTGAACCGAGTCTCACCAACAAAAATCCCCATGTCTCCCTGGTTGAATTCTGAACTTAGTAAAATCCGATCCCCATGTCGCCCTGGTCGAATTCTAAACTTAGTAAAATCTGATCCCCATGTCGCCCTGGTCAGAATCCTTTTTCTGCCAAAATTAGATGCCAATATTTCCTCACCCTTGTCATAATCCTTTCTCTACCAATATTTTGGGGCTACATTCTTCAACCTCGATGCCCTCTTGGTGGCTTTGATTTAGCGCAATGATTGCATACCAGTCTGATCACGTTCATGTGCCCTCACCATGTGGTTTCTCTCATTATAATGGTAAAAATCATGCAATAGATATTTCGGGCATCGAAATATATTATTTCCTTAAACACAACGCACCCTTGGAGGGATTCTTATGTGGCATGAGATATATTCCTACCTATCACACAATGCAACATAGTTTGGATAATACAACTTAGTGGTTACATGAGATTCATCCAACACACATGATACAATAAGGAAACTATCAAATCGAAATGAAGGGAAATTATTGGTTGCAAAATCAAATATGTTCCACGCAAAAGTGTCAGAGATTAATCATTTCAACACCAAAAAGACGACTTATCTCAGTTGATCAAATTTTGAAGAGATACCACTCCTCATAAATTTATTACCGCCGCCTTAACCGTCTTATTCATTGATCATCACTGTCGAACCATTTCATTTCTGGCTGATCGAATTTCAAAGGGGAAATGAACTATTAATGTTTTTAAAAAGCCAAATTCGACTTAGGTATAACGAAGGGGAAAGTTATAAGCATTTGTTTATATATCCATATAATTCTGATTTTAGGATGCACAAAGAGATAAGGAAGAAATAGAAACTGACAGAGTTTTTTTGAGAGTGTTATCAGGGATTGTATACTTTATTTCTATTTGTATCTGAGTTTGTAAACTCATGATGATGTTCAGATTTGTTGTAGAGTAATTTATTTTGTTGTAGCATGCATACTATGTTTACCATTTGAAAAACTTCAGTTAAAACCTTATGTTGGGAAATGTTTTTTTGTAGAATGTTATTTAAATTTAGTACAGAAGTACTGGGTGGATTTACTGTTGTAGGAAAGGATTCAATGAAGTTATTTTGTTGTTGTAACATGAGTTTTTAGTCTGTTGTTATAATTCCCATGTTTATGTTATAACTCTGTTTTGTTGTAAAAGTTATTTTACTCTCTGCTGAAACACCTGTTTAAAAGGTTGTTGTAGAACCAAGTAATTATCTTTGTGTAAGATGGACAAGTGATTTACTTAAGTTCTTTTGTTGTAATAGCCTTTTATTATCTGCTGAAACATGTGTTGAATTGCTGAAACACCTGGTTGTAGCTTACATGAGCTGCTGAAATGCACTACTGAATCATGTTGTTGAAACACCTGGTTGTGGCTTATAGGTGCTCCTACATAGTGTTAAGAACCAAATATCAAGATAGCATAGAAAAACTCAGAATCAGTACTCAACGCCTTGAAAAAGAGAGAATTTTAGATAATAAGCCTCTTCGAGGGGGAAACCTCCTTATACACCACATAAATTTCCAAATACAAGATGATTCCAAATGAAAATGCCTCCTTGGTATATATAGGAGACTAGGAGGTACAATTACAACTAATGGACCCAAGCTGACATAAATAAAATAACATTACTAATGTAATATGCCCCAATTAAGGGGTAATGTGGCACTATTTAGGGCTTAACATTCCCCTCCCCTTGAGACAAGTGTTGTCCGCAACACTTGAGTAACTCTATATGCTTCTATATAAAAGACTCATCTTCCCAAGTGGAATATTCAGTAGGTAGTTTCCTCCACTTAATGAGATACTCTAAAATGGATCTATTCTTCACCTGGCGAATTCTTGTGTCAGTGATGGCTTCAAGATCCACTATGATTTTTCCTTCCTCATCAAGTTTTGAAAATACAATTTGAACTGGGATATTGTCACCTATAACCCTTTTTAAGCATGAAACATGGAAAATTGGGTGTACTCGTGAAGATGCAAGCAAATCCAATTTGTATTCCATAGTACCAATATTTTGCAACACCTTATAAGGGCCATAGTACTTTGGTGGTAATTTATTATTCTTCTTGGCTTGATTGAGGGACATCTATTTGTATGTTTTTAGTCTTAAAAACACCAAATCCCCTACTTCAAAACTTCTTTCACTACGATGTTGATCTACTTGTTGTTTCATGCGATTTTGTGCCATGGTCAGGTTGTCCTTTAAGATTTGGAGAACTTGTTGTTGATGCTCGATGTGATCTTCCACTTCTTGAACCTTAGATTTTTATTTTAGAGAAGAAGTGATGTGTTAACGCTCTGTAAATTCCCAGAGTTTGTCAGAGTAGAAGAAATTTACAAGAGGTAACTTTATCCAACCACTTCGAAACTGGAATCTAGCCCTACCAGTTTCAGAGAGGGATCTCTCTGTATGATTTAGCTATGTTTTAACTTTAAGATATTAGGCTAGTTATATAAAATAAAATAATATTGAAAAGGTTTATTGTTTTTGTTAAGTTGGTTGAAAAGGGTTCACGCCTCCGTTGGGCTATGGGGTCTGTATTATAAAGATAGAAATCTAAACATAAACAAAATATTCTTTTCACAAGGAAAGATAATGCATTCGTTGGATTCTTTAGCAATAAAGTGATGAATAGCAGAGAAGATGAGAATATCAATTAAAATGAAGAAGAATTTAAGAATTTCTTCACTGTAATATCAAAAGATAAACATTAAAACCTTTCAAAGTCGGAAAACAAGGTATACAAAGATAAATCCTGCAACATGCATTACTTTTAAAACATTAGATTGGAAAACAATATGACAACTGAGCGAGAAGAACATTTAACATAGAAAAGAAAACATCACTAATGAATAACACATGAGAATCCTGTGAAACGTCTCTTTGTATTACAGGAAGATCTCTTGATAAAAATTACGGTCTTTGTAGCTTGTAGGGCGTAAAGATCAACCCCCAATACTTCAAAGTTTGAAGTATTTATAATCAAAATTACATACGATCATGTCATTAAAGATCAGGATGTGGAAAATCTAAATTTAGCTAACTAACTTAACAAGATACAAAAATTTAGGAAACCGCTTGATGATGTGTTGAAACTTCATGCTGATTTCTTGGGTGAACCATTGGTGAGGCCTCTGCACGACCTCGTCTAACTAGATAGCTGACTAGGCTTGGACACCTCATCGCCTACTCAATCAGATTGCATAACTCTTCCCATCGAATGTTACTAGGAATGCTGACTTTGAGAATTTTTTGGTATACTTCATCCATCTCCTTATATTTGGAAAAAGTTGGCTTGATGATGAAAATGTACTGGATCTCTTGTTGTATGCTGATGTCTGATTGGAAAGCTTCTAAAAATGCCTTGCCTATGATACTGCCTTGTATTCCTGAGAACTTCGAACTATCTTTAGCCACAGTGGCTAGCTTCTTTTTATAATCAGACATCGTCATTAACTTGTCATTTATGACCCTTAAACCAGGGAGGCCTTTCATATGCAAAGCTTCAATTTTACTAAAAAACCTTTGCACTCCTATGTCCATAGCCTGGACTTTTTCCTCCAGTTGTATCATCAAACCTCTCTTGGTTAGGACCGTCTTGACTTCGAGGATGGTTTCTGTCCTATCTTCGATTCTCAACTTCTCTAACTCTTCTCTGGTTTTTGAATTTAGGAATTTGATGATCTCAGTGGCTTCTGCAGGCATCTCTCCCAATTCTCCTCTTATCTTTTCAATCCCCTGCTTGCTTATTTGCACCAGTTCATTCTGCTTGAACATGATTTGCACCATAGGCCATATTTCATTGATAGATTTGGTGATGTCCATCCAGACATGTTCCTTGACCTCTACAAGTGTTTTGCCTGCCACTGTTTGCTTTTGAAGCTATTGCAATTTGTGTTTGAACTTGTCTGATGTTTGTTTTTCCTTGGAGTAGCTGGCTTGGTAAGAATACTTGAGTTCCTGAAGGTTCTCAACCTCCTTTTTAAGTCTGCTAATCTATGTCTCTTGCAAATTCATCTCTTCCATGGACTTAGCCAGCTCTACTGTCTTCTCCAGAGATGTCAGTGGAGCTGCTGAGGGAATTTCTGCTGCAGATGTTGTTCTTACTCCTGTGAGTGGAACTGCGCTTAATGGAATGACTTCCATAGGCTTTGATTGTTCTTTCTCTTTCAATAAATTTTCTAGTTCTGCCTCCATTTCTTTTAAATGTGCATTTTGCTCCATAATCAACCTGAGCATCTCATCCTTTTCCCCTTCTGTCTTAGCTATCTCCTTGGCCTGTGAATCTTCTGTTGGTGGTAGTTTCAATTGTTTCCTCAAAGAGGCTATATCGACATTTTTATTTTTAAGCATCTCCTCGACTTCTTTCACATTCGAGGGATCATACCCAATCTTGAGGACCAGTTCTTCCAACGTCTTAATCCTATTATCCTTTGCAAAGGATGATATATTTTCTAGTTTCAGTTGTGTCTGGACGTTGCTCAAAGATACCTGTAACTTAGAGGCAGCAGTAGAAGCATTTGCCAACGTGGAGAAAACCATTTCTCCAGTTTGCCTGTGTAGATCCATTTGATCAGCAGGATGCACATATTTAGTCTGAAATTCGAACGTTGCCCTTTTGTAATCGGTGATTACTTTTGGGTCTGGCACCTGTGCTTGCAGAAATGCCATGTGCATTCTACCCTTCTCAGTGTCGAATGCAGGCAACAGTCTATGTTTTGTAGTTGATGTTTGCTTCCAGAACTAAGCATATGTGCTGCTAGTCAACGTCTGATTTTTCTTTTTGATCGTATCATACTTCTAAAAAATACTCAGTTTTGGTCCTATTTTGCTCAGTTGGTTGATTGGTGGAGTATCTGTGGGCTTCTTGGAAAAAACTGTGGAAACGATCTGCTTGCTGCTTGTGACCGATCAACCTCCATAGTTGTAGTGGATGGGATTCCCTTTTCACTAGCCATGTCAGGTGCATGACTGGTTTTTGGCCTCTTGGTGTGTAATTGGAACTCTTCAGACGATACTTTAGTGATGGAAGGTGAAGTGTCCTTCCTGAGCCTTTTCTCCTTGGGAACCTGTGGTGTAGTCGTCTGTGAGATAGTGACTGAAAGGTCCTGTTGTTCTGTCTCAACCAGAGTGTTTAGCTCCCATTCTGTCTGGTTAGAAAACTTCTCTATCTTAGGCCTGGATGTATGAACATATGGGATATTCTTATTTTTAATCCTCATCTCAGAAATTATCCCGAACGGATCATAGTGCCATGTGAAACTAACAAAAAACTTCATTTCTTTTAGCAATTTGTATACTTCCTCCCTAGTGCCTCGGCTATTGCAGATGAAAGACCCAATCTGCCCTTTGATTCTGAGCTACTGCTTCTTCTTCAGAGACACAAAATTTATGTCATCTGAATTAATCATTTGTCTTATGTATTCCAGGGCAAATATCCTCACGGGAAGATACTTGGGCAACTTGTATGGAGCCAATTCGCACCAATACACTTTGATCTCTGTGTGGTCTTGGTACAGGTACCAATCTCCCATTTTTGCAAGGTCTGAGAGGTGTAGGATCCTTTGAATCTCCTCGTTTATTCTTGGCTCGGGTCTGCCATTGAGCATGCTCACCACTAGGTGGTAGAAATGCTCGATGAACTGCTTGAAACTAAATTCTGAAGAGTTTTGTCTGAGCAGCGAAGTCCATGTTGTTACTTCCTGCAGCCTCCCATCCTTGTCCATCTTCTGCAATGAAAAGGAAAATTTGTCCACTTGGAAGAAAATGAACATGTAAGCCAGTATTGAGGAATACCAAAACATGCCTTCCGTGGAGAAATTTGAGAATTGCTCATGAATGTTGTCCGCCAGGAAAGTGTTGTAGTCGAATTGAGTGGTGGGTTTCTCATCTGTGGAGAAAATGGACAGAAAAACCAATATGGGTTCATCCACCCATTGATCTGAAAAATACCCAAGCAGGGTGCAGAGCGACAAGATGACCTGGTTTCCCTTCACTGAGAACAGGGAGGAAGGATACGGGGGATTTTTAATGGGGAGATGAGCATCTTATGGGAGAAAAAGCTCAAAAATCTGAGCTCTTTGGGGGAATGATAGCTTCTGGTACAGTTCTATGATAATTTCAAGATTGAAAGGTGAGGTGGATTCGGCTCTGGGTATCTGCATCATCTGATCAATGGTTTCAGGTGTGATGAGGAAAATAATTTCTCCTGATGAAGACACTATGGATCTTTGGTCGGGGATGTAATGGGCCTGGCACTTGAGGGCGAATTCGGGGAAATGGTGAACCCGGGGGAAAAGATACAGGGGAAGATTGGACTCCCAGAGCTCAATTTCATCACTTTGGTCCAAGAAAACGTCCTTTAGCCATGACTGTAAATCTGTGAAGTCAAATTCGCATATGGTGTCTGCGATTAAATGGTCTTTGTTAGCCAGAGGGATCCTGTCGAGGTCGATAGGAGGCGGGAGGAAAGGGTTTTCCTCGACCTTTGTTTTATTTGATTTTGGCGCAATAACTGTAACAATACCTGCAAGTAAAACAAAAAGTTAGTGGGGAAGACTGTGGCTTTGGACAACTGACTGAAACAGAGAGGAAAATGGGGAAAAATGCTCTCTGGTGTGGCGACAGGGTAAATAATGAGGGAATGAAGGGTGAAGGAATTTTTGAGCAAACGGATATCCGTTGGGCACGAGAGACAGCTCAATAGGCTAACAGATAGGTTAGTCTGTAATAAATTGCCAACGGGTCATTTGGAGCGTGAGATGGCAGGTGACAATGACTAACATATACAACTGGGTGATGTGAAGGGAGTTGATTGGGACTTGACCATGGTGAAGGGACTTGTAACAGGGTGTGAGGACTGACAGAGTAATGAGATGTGATCTTTAGGGGAGAATGTGGAAAATGACGTCATGGGGTGACGAGGTATGTCAGACAGTAATAAGCGGTGGGATTCAGAACCAATGGATTCCTGCCACGTAGAGATAAGGGGCCCGCCATAAAACATTCCATTCCCCCTCCCCCCCTATGTTAAAAATAGATTGGTCGAGGGGGTCCAAAAAACACCATGAGCCATCCATCAGCGTGCCTACTCTTGGATCGTAGATATGTGTGCGATATTTAGCCAACATTCCAGACCCCCCCCCCTTCCCCCCCTCCATTAAAAATAGAACAGTCAGGGGGGTCCGGAATTCAATCTCAGCCATTGATGAAGGCACTGGTGCCTCAGCCATTGATGAAGGCACTGGTGCCTCAACCGTTGATGAAGGTGCTGGCGCCTCATCGATTTAGATGTGTGCCTTCGTTATCTCCAATTCCGGAACTCCCCCCCCCCCACCATTAAAGGTAGAACGGTCGGGGGGGGGTTCGGAAAGACTTGTCAACCATAGATCTGGGCGCCCACTCTTCAGCCATTCATCAATGCACGGTCTTTATTTGGTGAGTGCAACATCATATTTTCTCTGAAACTTAAGATAAGTGCATTTTGTGGGTTTTCCCAAGCTTTCCCTGTCTTTATCACCATGGGGGGTTAAACATCAAGCCTTTAAACCTCAAAGATATGGTTCAACATTGATCATCATGCTTGTTTTATTGATATAAAGAAAACTACCCTATGCTCTAACCTAATTACCTATGACAATTAGCCCATATTAAGTTGTTGGACTAAGAAATTACTCTATCCTGGGGTTATCTGACCAAGATTAGGCAGTTTGGTCAAACTTATTCACTAGCTAACCTAATCACCTGGTTAAGATTAAACAGTTTAGCCAAGCTTATGCACTACTCCTATCAACATCAATTTAAAAGAACTTGGCCATGCTTGAACGGTATGGACCAAATCATTGTTATTGCATGGGGCTCTATTGAATTTCTTTTATGCCCTCTTTTATTCTTTTTCTTTCTCTTTTTTTCTTTTTCTTTTTCTTTTTCTTTTCTTTTCTTTTCTTTTTCTTTTTCTCAAATTATTTGCAGAATGGAAAATCATTTGACAAACAAAAACACTTAAAGAGATAACATTTCAATCACCAGTTGATCCTATAAATTATAGGGTTATAACATGATGAAAGGAGGGTGGTATCCATAGAGTGCCATAAATGGTGTCATTTTAGTTGCAATATGAAAAGAAGTGTTATACCACCATTCTGCCAAGGGTAACCATTTGAATCATTGTGTTTGTTTATCAAAGACAAAGAAACAAAGGTATCCTTCCAAACATTTGTTCACTATCTCGGTTTGTCCATCATATTGAGGATGATAGGATGAGATATGAGCCAATTGAGTACCCAAACAAGAATATAATTATGTCCAAAAATGTCCAGTGAAGATGGGATCTCCGTCACTTACAATAATCTTTGGCCTTCCATGTAGCTTTTGAATTGTCTCCATGAATGCGGTGGAAAATGTACTGGATTTGAAGGGATGAGAGAGTGCACAAAAGTATGCGTACTTGGTCAGTCTATCAAAAATCACCATGATGACACTCTTTCCTTCAGACTTCGGTAACCCTGTGATGAAATCCATGGAAACCTCCTCCCAGCGTTGACTTGGGATGGCTAATGGTTGTAAAACACCCAGGGTCTTAATTGTTTCCACCTTATTTTGTTGGAAAACCAAACATTCTGCCACAAACCTTTGAACATTAGTTTTAAGTCCATCCCAAAAACATTCCTTCTTGACCCTATGGTAGGTTTTCGAAAATCCCAAGTGCCCTCCTACCGAAGAGGTGTGCAATTTCAATAGTACCTTTTGTTTGAGTTGGCAGTTCTTACATAAATATAAGCAATCTTTGTACCATAGTGAATCATTTTTCCATGTAAATGTATCTGATGCACTGGAATCCTCTTGCAACCTTCGAATGAGAGTCCACACATTTTCGTCATTCTTCCATTCATCCCTTGCTTCTATTGTCCAATCGGGTTGGATGATTGAGATAGCACAGAGAAAGGCCTCAACATCTTCATCCTTTCTTGAGAGTGCATCTGCCACAACATTTTTCTTCCCTTTTTTATAAAAGATTTCAAAATCATAACCCAATATATTGGTCACCCATTTTTGTTGTTCTTCTGAAGATAGTCTTTGTTCCAATAAGTATTTAAGACTATCATGATCTGTTTTGACCTTGAAGTGCCTACCTATTAGGTAAGGGCACCATTTCTTCAATGAATGTATTATTTCCATCATTTCCTTATCATAAATGGGTTTGTGTAAGTCCTTTCCCTTGAGTGGCCAACTTTCAAAAGCTAGGGGACCTTCCTTCTTTCATTAGGAAGGCACCAATTCCATTTCCTGAGGCATCACATTCCACAATAAAGGTTTTTGTAAAGTTTGGAGTGGTCATGACAGGAGCTTTGAACATCACCTCTTTAAGTTGTTCAAAAGCCTTAGTTTCCTCTGGAGTCCATGAAAATGCATCCTTCTTAGTTAGTGTCATTAAAGGTGTTGTTGTTCTTCCATAGTTTTGAACAAACTTGCGGTAGTAACCCGTCAAACCCAAAAATCCTCTAATATTCTTCAATGTTTTTGGAATCGGCCAGTCCATCATGGCCATAATATTGTTAGGGTCTACTTTGACACCTTCATGAGATAAAATATGACCCAAATACTCTACCTCCTTCACCCCAAAGAAAAATTTTGATGGTTTGGCATATAGTTGTTTCTCCTTTAGTAGTTGCAGCACCTTGTCAACATGTCACACATGATCCTCCCAAGACTTGCTATAGATTAGTATATCATCAAAAAATACTAACACAAATTTTTGAAGGAAGGGATCGATAATGGAATTCATCAACCCTTGGAATGTGGAAGGTGCATTTGTAAGGCCAAAAGGCATGACCAAAAATTCATAAAGGCCTTCATGAGTTCAGAATGATGTTTTTGGGATATCTTCTTCCTTCATTCTAATATGATGATACCCTGAATGGAGATCCAACTTTGTGAAATAGATTGCTCCATGTAGTTCATTTATGGAGCAAGTTGGAAATTCTATGTTAAGAACCAAATATCAATATAGCATAGAAAAACCTCAGAAAAAGTACTCAACGCCTTAAAAAAGAGACAATTTCAGATAATAAGTCTCTTCGAGGGGGAAAAATCCTTTTACCCCACTTAAATGTTCAAGTACAAGATGATTCCAAATGAAAATGTCTCCTTGGTATATATAGGAGACTAGGAGGTATAATTACAACTAATGGAATAAAGCCGACATAAATAAAATAACATTACTAATCTAATATGCCCCAATTAAGGGGTAATGAGCCAATATTAGGGCTTAATATGCCCCTCCCCTTGAGACAAGTGTTGTCCGCAACGCTTGAGTAACTTTGGATGCTTTTGTATAAAAGAATCATCTTCCCAAGTGGAATCTTCAGCTGGTAGTTTCCTCCATTTAATGAGATACTCTGAAATGGATCTATTCCTCAGCTGTCAAATTCTTGTGTCAATGATGGCTTCAGGCTCCAATATGATTTTTCCTTCCTCAACAAGTTCTGGAAATATAGTTTGAACTGGGATCTTGTCACCTATAACGTTCTTTAAGCATGAAACATGGAAAACTAGGTGTACTCGTGAAGATGCACACAAATCCAATTTGTATGCCATAGTACCAATCTTTTGCAACACCTTATAAGGGCCATAGTACTTTGGTGATAATTTTTTATCCTTCTTGGCTTGCTTGAGAGACATCTGTTTGTATGGTTGTATTCTTAAAAACACCCAATCCCCTACTTCAAAACTTCTTTCACTACGATGTTGATCTTCTTGTTGTTTCATGCAATTATGTGCCATGGTCAGACTGTCCTTTAATATTTGGAGAACTTGTTGTTGATTCTTGATGTGATATTCGACTGCTTGAACCTTAGATTTTTCTTTTAGAGAAGAAGTGATGGAAGGAGGGTGGTATCCATAAAGTGCCATAAATGGTGTCATTTTTGTTGCCGTATGAAAGGAAGTGTTATACCACCATTCTACCAAGGGTAACCATTTGAA
>ML777016.1:1430591-1450346 GCA_009831015.1 Picea engelmannii | reverse complement strand
AACCTCAGAAAAAGTACTCAACGCCTTGAAAAAGAGATAATTTCAGATAATAAGCCTCTTCGAGGGGGCAACCTCCTTTTACCCCACTTAAATGTTCAAGTACAAGATGATTTCAAATGAAAATGTCTCCTTGGTATATATAGCAGACTAGGAGGTATAATTACAACTAATGGAATAAAGTCGACATAAATAAAATAACATTACTAATCTAATATGCCCCAATTAAGGGGTAATGAGCCAATATTATGGCTTAACATTCTATATATGATGAATTCCTTCACAAGCAGAATCTACTTGAAGAGACAACTCTACAGTTTGCGAATGAAAGAAGGTACAAAAATTGTTGACCACTTAAATACCTTTAATACCCTTATAATTCAATTGACTAGTATGGAAGTTAAATTTGAAGATGAAGATGAGGCTATTACACTATTGTGTTCGTTGCCTGAGTCTTGGGATAATCTGGTCACCTCTATTATCTTTAGCTCAACATAAGTTTTAGATTATGACTCTGTTGTGGGAGATTTGTTGGCTGAGGAGATGAGGAGAAAATCTAGTAAAGAAACCTCAACTTCAGAGGCGATTCTGATCAGAGGTTGAACCATAGAGAAGAATGAGAGAATTTCTTTCGAATCTAATTCAAGACACAGAAAGGGTAAAGAAAAATGCTGGTACTGTGGAAAAACATGACATGTCAAGAAAGATTGCTGGAAGAGAAAGGAATCTGAGGAAAACTCTATGAAGGAAGCAAATTTGGCTGTAACAAATTCATGTATAATTGATCAAGTTTTATCTGTTTCTAGTAATTTACAATATGAAGAAGATTGACAGTTAGATTCAGGTGCCTCCCACCACATGTGCTCACATATAAATTGGTTATTTTCTTACCAATCTGTTGATGAGGGTGTAGTGTTTATGGGAAATGGTATTCACTGTAAAACTGTTGGGGTTGGCAGTATTAGAATCAAGATGTTTGATGGTATTGTTAGGGAATTAACGAATGTTATATATGTGTTAGTGACATTTCTTGTCCTAGGAACAAAAGTATTCGGGTCTGCAAGTTGCACGAGAAGCGCCCGAGCGCAGCATGGAAAAAATCTTGTTTTAAGGCTTCCAAGAAAGTAGGAGAGCGAAGTTATATTGTCGACGGTCCAGATTCATCCATAAGAGAAGATCGAAGGTTGGTGGGAAATCGCGGTTAGCGGAGATGCGCCGAGATTAGCGCAATCGATAGCGCTCATGTTGTGTGCAGGGAAGGATAGCAGTCGTTCATCCAAAGGACGTGTGGCGTGAGATCTAGTCGCATCGTTGTTTCAGCATTTCGAGAGTTCGAAGGGTGAGGGTTCTATGCCGTTCTACATCCTGAAACCCCAAACCCCGAAGCGCCAAAAGTGCCCAAAGTCGGGCCCGCAGTATCACAGAGAAATCTCAGCCATCCATCTATAGGAGACACCTGGCACGCGATTAGGCTCCTTGTTGTTTCGCCCATCGCGATTTCGAGGCGCAAGAAGAAGCTCCGTCATATTCCCGATGAGGACACCTCTGTTAGGCGATTTTTCGGAGTATATAGACTCAGTCTTTGTATTTTGTAATCTATCGATGGTAGAGAAAATCTCCCGATGGTAATGTTTTATCAGACACTCTAGTTCTCTGGTTATGCATCTGTATGTAATATTTCTTGTTTAATGACAGACAGTTTTCTCGCCCCATCTAGTTTTCATCTCATACTGAGAGAGTTCGTGATCGACCGATTCACGCAAATTATTGCAATTATGTTATGATAAAGGGTTTATTGTTGCATTGTTGTATTCTCCAGTTTTTTGCATTTGAATGTAAGAAGATCTTGCGTTCATATGTTTTCTCCTACAATCTGTTAGAAACCTGATGTTCACGACAGACCCTCGCAGTTCTATTATACAAGTCTTCCCCCTATTCACCCTTACTACAACTCACTGTCTGAAGTTTATCTAAGACCTCTCTTGCCCATGCATGCCTGGCTTAGTTTCGGAGTTAGAACAACATTGTTTTGAGTTAACCTCCATTCGATCACCCCTTTTTATAAACAAATCGTGACATAAACTGATGGGCGTCAGGCTCTGCTCCTGCTGCAATCCAGGAGTGGCTTCTGACGCTAACAATATGTACCTGAGCTTAAATCAAATTTGATTTCATTAGGAGTGTTGGATTCTTATGGATATAAGTATACAGGTCAAGGTGGAGCTCTCACACTGTCGAAAGGTAATTTAGTAGTGATGAAGGCAACAAAGGTTGATAACCTTTATAAGCTGGAAGGCAGTACCAAAGTAGCATCTAAAGTGACAGATGTATCTTCTTGTTTATGGAAGAAACATCAAGGTCATAAGAGAAAGAAATAATTGTAGGTACTGGTAAGAGGTAAATCGATTCCAGACTTAAAATCCATGTTTCTGAATTCCTGCTTGTTTTATATCTCTGCAAGTTATGATGATGGTATAACGGGATGTTGTGTGTGGGATCCTACTCCTCACAAGGTCATCATTGACAGAGATATAATATGTATGGAACAACCAAAAGGGTTGATTCAAGATCGCAACAGTAAATTTGTTTGCATGCTAGATAATTCATTGTATGGCCTATTGGTACCCAGACAAATATACAAGAGGTTTGAATCCTTCATAGTGAGTCAGGATTTATCAAAGGGTAGGAATGACTATACAATTTATAGCACATTCACATTCTTGATGTTCTTTGTTGATGATATGCTCGATGCAAGCCGAAGCATGGATAAAATCAGTAAGAAAATTACTCAAGTGGACATGACAATTCAGATGAGGGATCAAGGAGAAGAAAAACAAATTATGGGCATGGAAGTACACAGAGATGGTAATGGTAAGATGTGGTTGGAGTTCAATATGAACATTATAAAACCAATTTTTATCCCTCTTTCTTTCCATTATAAGTTTTCTTCAAATATAGGGCCTGTCTATAAAGAAGAAAAGGTTATGTCTCGTGTAAGTTCAGTAGGAAGTCTGTTGTATGTGATGAAATGGTTAAGACCAGATGTTTCACATGCTAATGATGTTGTCAGATATGTGACAGATTCAGGTGCTACAATGAAATGGGTGCTTCAACGTTTGAGAAGCAAAAATGCCACCTATAATGGTTACACTAAGATGGTCTCTGATAACTATAATGTATATTTTACAGGTGTTTTGGACAGGAGGAGACCTATCACTAAATATGTCTCACAACACAGTTGTGGAAGACATGTTGGAGGTGGAGTGACCCCTCAGGAAATCCAAACTCGTGCAAGTCACACAAGCGAGATCATGAAACCAGTTTTATTAGAGAAGCTACAGTGGTGCTTGGCTTCTCTTGGCTTGTAGAAAAGGTGATGAACAAAAGGAAGGAGCAAGGTATCAGGTTAATTGTTGTCAAGGTGGAGATTGTTGGGATTTGGTGACAACGAATTACTCCAATGATGGATATGGATCTTATTATTCTGCGTTGGTTACAACCAAATAGACCAAGTTAGAATATGGATAGGGATTGCATTTATTATTCAGTTTCTTGTAAATGTATATAAATACATGTAAGCCCGTAGAGGCAAAAACCACTGTGAGAGACCGAGTGTGTGAGAGACTTGCAAATCTGATATAATCTCCATGATCTGAATAATAAGACAATTGATGCCTATGCTTGACGTAGCCCAACGTTTGGGTGAACCACGTGAAATCCGTGTGTTTATATGTGTGTGATTGTTATTTATCATATGTAAATTGTGTTTTCCGCATTGACAATTCTAACAGTTTAAAATCATGGTATGATTCACAATGCATGCAAGAATCGAATAAGTCCACTTACAGATATTTTCATTATCTAATGTGATTATCATATCTATATTTAATCACATAAAACAAGATCGAGAGTATTTTTAGTTACAATGCATTAGTTCTTTCTTATATTTCTTATACATGAAATTGTTATACATGAAACTGGTATATTGTCTTAATATCCATTTAGGATTATTGTTATACATGAAATTGGTATATTGTTTTAATATTCATTTAGGATTATTGCTTTTTTCTTTAAATGTTTTCAACTTATCAAAGAATTTACTACTAATTCTACCAAATCCATCAGTTTAGTCTCTCAAGCCATTTGATAAACAGAGCAAATGGAGTATTAAACTAAAAATTAAAAGAAATTATATAATAATTTTATACCTCATAAACTTGAACATGGTAAAATATTTTTTTTAAGATGGTTTGGTCTCAGCTTTGTATTTAATGGCTTTAAAAAATTAACCAGGTAAAATAACTTTTTTAAGGTGGTTTGGTCTCAACTTTGTATTTAATAGCTTTAAAAAATTCCATTTCTTACTATACAGAAGCAGACAGACACAAATCAATACATTCTCATTTCTTACTATGCAGAAGAAGAAAAACACAAACCAATATACATAATTTACAATGCAAATCAATTAAAAGAAAGGCAAATCAAATCCTCATTTCTTACTATGCAGAAGAAGACAGACTCACGGCCTATCAATAAGATGGGTATCGAAGAAGCGTTGCGGATCAATAAGATGGGTATCATGAAGACGAATCTATAAGATGGGTACCATGAAGACGAATCTCCTGAAGGATGGGTAAGTACCACGGGCTGCCAATTTGCAAAAGATGTGTACCGTGTACAAGTATTGTTAATAAATCCAACTAGCAAAGCATTATTCATAAATCCAACCATCATGAGAATTTAATATTTGATTTTCAATTTTTGGCTTCAACCATCTAGAGAATTTAATATTTGATCTTCAATTTTCATTGGCTTACTTCATGAAAATAGAATTGTATTGTATAATTTGCATAGTGTATGGTAAAAGTCCATAAGAATCTGCTAGAGTTATTTGATATTATTCATTGACAAGTTATTGATTTGATTAGTGTTTTTTATTGAAATATTATATATATATATATATATATATATATATATATATATATATATAAAAGATTAAAGTTTAGGAAGAGAGCCTCTTTAATCAACTATATAGAATGAGATGTCAAGAATAAATAACCAGCCAAATGATAATTCAGTATCATCAAACAACTATGGCCAAAGTCAAATTCAAGAAGGGGCATTAGAGCTTTACCAAAAAAATCAAATAGTGTTTAAAATGTAACTTATCTAATGGCTTAAATTTAAACAAAGTCCAAATAACCTTAAAATTTCTAAATATTTATTTAAAATACACTACATGAACTCAATGTAATTTCTATTAATATTTTTTTAAAATGATAATTAACTCATTTCATGGCTATATATATAAACTAAAAGTAAAAATATTTGAATATAAATTTAATCCACTAATATATTTATGTTATAATTTTTATTTTATTGTAATTATTATTTCAACTATTATTTGAATTTAATATACAAATATTATTTAAATTGAATATAAATTATTTTTTTACTATTATAACATAAATCATAATAAAAATAATTATGACCCTAATTCAACTCTAACCTTAATAACCATAACTATTTTTTACTTCCAAACACTAACCCTAATATGACCATAACCATTAGGTGTAATTACAATCACCACAGCAAAAAAAATATTAAATTTTATTTTTATAGACGTGCCAGCTATTCCCAAAGACGAAAAGATGAAGATGAGTCTAATTTACTAGAAAAAAGGCATATGAATAAAGGTATAGTTAAAGGTTTTTTTTTTAAGAATTACATATTTGATATGAAGTTAGTATTTTTCTCTTTATTTATAAAATGTTGTGAATACATCATGTTTTTGGATTTATGTGATGAGTTATATTAGTTTATTTTTAGTTATTTTTGTTTTAAAACACAAAGTCAATCACTTAAATTTTTTAGTTTGGAGTGAATTAATGAATATGGAACAAATTATGTTTATGTAATTGCTTAGTTTTACTTATAAATATTAAATTGAGAGTAGTTAAATAGCTCATTCTTCTTTGCTTTTTTCCTGCTTATTTGGAGAATTCTTCGCCCCCTTGTCCAGTTTTATTTGGAAAATGATTAGAAAAAAACCCATACTTCCTAGGAGGAGGGATGGAATGCATTGGAAACTACTTGGAAAGGAACCCATACTTCCCAGGAGAAGGTATCGAATGAGCTAGATGATTACCTCTAAAAAAAACCTGAGAATTATGGAAATTCTTCTATGCTAATTATTGATATGCAATTGCAAGTGAATGGATTTGATCAAGAAGAACAACACTATGATGTGGAGGTATATGTTTGTGCCTGCAAATAAAAATCTAAAAGTGAATGGATTCAATCCAGAAGAACAACTCTATGATGTGGAGGTCTATGTTTCCCATTGCAAGCTAAACTCACAATAGATTATTCAATCTAATATATATTATTCTCATAAATATTATTCTAATATATTATTCTCATATATTATATATTATTATTCTCATATATTATTCTAAAAAATTATAATATATTATTCTCATAAATATATATCCAATCCAATCTGCTAAAAACAAAAATTTAAATTTCAAAATATAAAAGGTATTGTGAACCTACAAACCCCCTCCACTATGAAAATGCACTCTCATGTCTGGATGTGTCCTCATGCATTGCTATATGTCTACACAATGGATGGATCTCAAGTCCTGGTCCTGGTGCGTCAAGCATTGCTATCTGTCCATACAATGGATGGATCGGTAGAGGAAGCGAACTGGCCATTAGATGATTCTGCATACCACAATGGATCGATAGAGGAAGTTAACCAACCATTAGATGGATTTGCATACCACAATATCAATATTATTCGAGATATGGAAAAAAATCAAGCAACAAATAAAAATTGCAATATGGAAAAAAAGAGAGAGGGGAGACACAGTCCAGTAAATCATGTTACTCACCCTTTTTAATGATTAAGGGACATATTTTTTCATGCAAGCCAGTTAATGTTATAAACGAGAGCCTTTCATTTAGTGTGACGACTAAGAATATTCCGAGGATGTGAAATCTTGTCTATTAAATGCCCATCTATAATTAAAATCCCATTAAATATGCCCATTTCTAATGGAAAAAATGTAAAAATGTGATTTTTTTATTTATTGCTAAGATGTAGGCGAAAATGACTAATAAGAGCAAAAAAAAACCATCAAAACAATGAAAAGTAAAACATATTAAGAAAAATTTCCTTACCTTTCAATCGAAAAAAATATGAAATAATGTTTATTTCAAATCTTTCATTTTAATTTTCATTTGCATAGAAAATAATTTTATACCCTTCTATTCAATTTGTATGCCAATTGTTCTGCAAAATCTGACTAGAGATACTATAGAGTTTACTACAAATTATTGAGATTGTATGCCAAGTGTTAGGCAAAATCTGACTAGAGATACTACAGAATTTGCTACAAACAAGCTTCTACTGGCACGCAACAAAACAATCAGCAAACCAGAGCAGTGGTGAATCATTATGCAAGGCATTAAAGGTCTTCAATCCAATTTTTGCAATGTCATTGCATAGAGAAGTTTGGTGCATTTTAGAGTTTTACATATGGAAGAGATTGATATACAAAACAAAAAATAATAGTAAAAAAATCATAGATAAAGAAATGTGAACAGATAATTCTACTTAACATTATTTTTATTTTGGGTGCAGGGGTGTCGACAGTTTGACAGATTGGCAAGTGCCGTGTAAATGGAAGGAAATGTAAAAAAGGATTTCTCAAGTTCGATTCTCACCTCGATCGTGCCCCATGCTTTCTGACTGTGTGGACTCACTTGGAGGTTATAGAGGTAGTAGACGGGAATCGACCCAGTGTCACGTGAGTGCAAGAACCACAATAGTTATTGTTGATATGATCAAATGGCACTTAGATCTAGACAATGCATCTATACAATTCTTGGTAGATAGATCTAGATAGTTCTTAGCATCTATCTCTCTCTAGAAATATCTTCTCTAGATCCTTCTCGGAGAGATCTCTAATTTTTTTTAGAGTTGTAGCTCATTCCTATCATTTATTTGTGTATTTTTCTTCTATGTCCATCAAAGTGGTATCGACATGTCTGAGCTTGAATGCCTCACACAAGAGCCCAGGGATATGGAAACATGTGAGAGTAAGGTGAGAGAATATTGTTTATGAGGATTCAAAGTGGAGCTACATACTAGAACCACACAGGGTAAATAAATCTAGGATATTGGGGAAACATATTCCTGCTCTGATTGGAAATTTTGGAATACTGGGAGATTTGTAGTGTTGAAGATATCTAGAAGTAAAGAAGAGGAGCAACTCTCTTGAGTAGAGTGTGATTGAGGTATTTTATCTTTGTTATTTATTCTATTTTATGAATGTTGGATAATTGTTTTGGATAAGTTGTTGGAATTTTGAGAAGGTTGTTAAGCCTATAAATCTGATATTTAAAACCCCGATCGTGAAGAGCACAATGGAAATTTGAGAACATTCATATATATGAAAATATCTATTATTATTTGTGAGCCAAGATTTGTAGAAGAACATAAAATTGAATGCATATCACAACTTTGGTGATGCCAAATAGTGAAGATATTCATACCATTGTGATATTGGAGAGATCAGGTTGATATTGTTTCCCTGTCGTGGAGAAAGAGTTCATGGAAATTGTTGAGAACAAGAGCCCATTGATGTGAGGCAATCGACTTTGTTGTAGAGGATTCGACTAGGGATTTGTTATTGTGGAATACAATCATAGTTTTGTGAGTGTTTTATCAATGAAGCATTGTTCAAAAAGTGTCAATGCTAGTATGTATGTTTATTGTGGTCTGAATACATACATTTTATTTGTATATATTCAATAATTCTCATGATTTGAATAGTCCAATTAGCACTCATTGCATCAGATGATGCTCACAGCGGTGAAGAAGTGGGATTGAAACCAGAAAAAATGAATCACATAGCATCAATCATCACTTCCTTGGCTTGCTACGATAACTAAGACTTCTCAAGTGGTCACATGTTCCAAGACGCCTCTGGCTCAAGCGTACTTAACTTTGGAGATTTTCCCACAATCAATCCCACTTATCTTTTTACCCCATTTGCAAAACCTTAGCAAGAATTGTGCCTTATGAACTATCCAGTTAGAGATCCCTTCACTCTTATTATTTAAGCATATAGGAGCTTCCACTCTGAAACATATTAGATATGTTTTATTTGTTGTTTGAGTTGTTAATAAGTCATCCAATGTAAGAGGCATCAAAGTCTTTCTTTGGTCATGTGGATCATTATTGCTTGTTGATTAGGGTATCCATGCGTGACCACAATTAATTTTTTTTGTTGTAGAAGGAAATCTCCCATGGTTATTTGTTAGATTGTCATCGTTACATGGTGTATTAGCATACCACCTTGTTGGATTGATATAAATAAATCATGTATCTAGAATATTATCCTAGAGAACTGACGAGCACCATGGTTGGGTACCTAGATGTCTTGGTAAATAGAAGTATCTTCATAGGGTTGTCAGTTGTTCAATATATGTACCAATGTTTGGCCCAAAGGTACAGTTGGTTCCGACTTGGTACAGATATGACAATTCAAATTTGTGATATACAAAATCACAGTTCCAGGGAGAAGTAGAGTGTTGACAGTAGAAGGAATGTAATGGTCCTAGTTGAAATTGGGAAAATGTTATAGTCAGTTGCATAATTGGTGGTGTCTGACACCTTAGAGTCTTGGTTTGAGTTGTACTGCCTCGTCGTAGGTAGGGTGTTGTAAGTACTATTATTCAGATATGCGTGGAGAATAGTAGCGGATGTAGTAATCACTCTCATGCAGAAAGAGGTTGTGGAATCAATTAGTGGAATTAACCACTCGAATAGGTAAGGATGTGACAAGTGAACCCATAGCTTGAGGAAGGTCGAAGAAGAAAAAGTCTTTGATAAAAGGGAACAACATCCATCAACATCAAGATGAGTCACAAAGCATTCCAGTTATTGAAAAAAAAAATGTAACAAAAGAAGTAGAAGTTTTTGGAAGATCTTGCTAAAGAAAAATAACATTGTTGAAAAAATTGACTCTATAAGAGTTGCAAAGCATGAGAAAGTGAATCTCACTGTGTAGAAGCACATGTGGATGATGAAATTGAAATTGATCTCAAGTGTTGTAAGCTTATCTGAGACTTTGATGAAATTGAAATTTATCTCAAGTGTTGTAAGCCTAGCTAAGACTTAGACCAACCATCATGTTATGTAATGATCAAAATTGTTAGCGATCATAATTAAGGGGGAGTGTTGGAATAATGTAATTACTACCGCTAACCTAGTTAGTTGAGTTATTGTTGACATGGTCAAATATAAATTAGATCTAGACATTAGATCTAGATAATTCTTAGTAAATAGATCTAGACACTTCTTAGCATCTAGTTCTTTTTAGAAAGATCTTCTCTAGATCCTTATTGGAGAGTTTATGTACAAGAAAATTATGTGTGTGTGTGTGGAAACGTAAGTAATGAGATGAATTGAAAGTTTTAGAGTTGTATCTCATTGGTATTATTCATTTGTGTTTTTGTCTTTTATATCCATCTTTAATGATTGTTATGTGGTTGCTTTATATTAGAAGACAAAATCTTCATTTTTTATTTTTATTTTTTTCCACATAAAAAAGCGTAATTCTATTCATCCAAAGAGAACCAAATTAAATTTTGTAGGTTCTTTAAGCACAACCCAAACATGGGAAAAAAGATCAAAAAATAAAATCCAGAAAGGCCAATGCGCTTGATGATAAGCCGCACCAAAGTATACAAAAAACAAAAGAGCTAAGAAACACCCCTGAAGGAAACAATATATGACCACAGAACACCCCCGAATTTCCACCACAGAGAAGCACAATGGAAGAGTAGTCCCAAACAAAAGACCCTTGAGACAATATGGAACAGGTTAGAGTGGTACAAATTTCCCACATCAATTGGGCATACATCAAACCCTGAACAAACCAACATCGATGACTAGAAGGACCAGGTCAGAGCGGTATGAAGCTCCCCTATCATCTGGGCATACATCAAACTCTAAACATATCAACACAACCAGAGAGAGGAACTGCAGCCTCGTGTGAGAAAACCCCCAAGCTGTCGAGAGCAGGCAACGATATGAACCCTAAAGTAAACCCAAATGCAGGATGGACCAAGTCAAAGAGACATACATATCTCTCTAAAAAGAGAGGATCCAAAGCTCCAAAACATAGCTACAAAAGATCTGAAACTAGGCACCAGAAAAATGCAACCAAACCCACAGAGTAGAGGGTATGCATCTGACCCTGACGAACCTGAAAATTTAGAGGGAGAAACAAGGAAGCATCAAGAAAATGCACCAAAGGAAAGGGCCATCCAGAGAAGGAACCGACGACGTAAAGTGGCCGCACAACAAAAGACCCACATGTAAAAAGATTGTCATCAACCCCAGATCATCACACGACCGGTCGATCTGTGATAACACCAGATCAGGTCAAGACGCTCCAAGTTAGATATAGAGCCACCTCGTAGCATCCAAAATAAAATATGGCAACCCTTAAACAACATCAGATCCGCTCCAACAACAGACTCTGAACACATCACCACCAAAGGGAACGGATCCGTGCATAAGACGCGGTCTGAGCAAGACAAAAGAACTAGAGCAAAGAAGCTACATCACCAAAAGAGACTATGAACCCAACCTCCATCCAAAGAAAATCTCGATCTGCACACCAAGAATGATCGACGAGAAAATAGGAAGTCTCCCCACAGGAAAACCATGAAGAATGGCACCGTAATATGGAGATAACATCGTGGTGAAAAAGTCTTCACAACAAAGGAGGCTGTTGGAGGAAAACTATGCATGGGCATCATAGGAGAAAAGTGAATAGCGAGGGGTTTGCTGTCAAGGAAACCCTAGCCACCACAAACCCTGTGAGGCAAATTCATGATCGCATCAATAAAAAAACCTACAAAATATTCTCCATCAAACAAAAAGAAATTATAAAAAAAACATAATGATAAGGTGCACAGATGAATGGACATTAAGTAAATCCAATTAAAACTTAAGACTTAGTGATGAGGTGCAAAGATCAATGTACATTAAGTAAATCCAAGTAAGACTTTTTCAAGTTTAATAGTTATTTCTCTATTAATGAAGAATCCACACTAATTACAATTAATCTAAGTGATCCTATCCAATCATGATAATTATGTGGACGGATCATTTATTCATAACCTAGATTACTTTATTCTGGAATGGTGGATCGAAATTATACATATCCATATATGAACTGATGAGTGAATTATTTGGTAATTCACATAGGTTTTTGAAAGCGATTAATTAATCAAGTGGTATAGGGAGACTAGGTATATTTTTCCAGGTGGTAGAAGGTTGGTAGCAGACAATATCAGTAAATGAAAGGTGGGTAGAGATAGAATGCAGTGAGTTCTCATTAATAAATTGTATTGGCAAGGCTCGGAGGTAATAGTTGGTACCAAAGAATCTATCCTTCCTTTCAGCAAGTGTCCACACTAATTACAATTAATCCTGCATATGAAATCCCGATAAAGAAAATATCAATCAAATAATTAATAATTCATTGTAATTATAAATAATTCTTGTATAATTATTTTCTTTATATAGAAATAGAAAATTACAAATAATTCTTGTATAATTATTTTCTTCATATAGAAATAGAAATCCCTTTATAATGAATATCAATCAAATTCTTCAAATTGGAAAAGAGAATTAAATAGGAGTTTGATCTCATAGTTGTAATTAACTCTTAGAATTATATATTGAAATTTATTGTAATTCACTCTTTAATGTGAGAGGTAACCTTGAACATCAAACATGTTCAAATCAACGAACCAAAAAGAGAATGCTATTATAGCTGTTGGAAGAATTACACTGTAGTAGACCAGAAACTCTTAGATAGAATGCTAATGTAGCAGACCAGAAAAACTAATATAACAGGAAAAACATGCACTGAAAAATATGTTGTAAGCCCACTTGCCTTGAGCTTATTTCTGTCTATCCCCAGGTGCTCTACCAGGTATTCACCTACAAAAGATCCGACCTGATAACCCACAAACAGTCTGCTAGATTTCAGGGACTCCACTTCTTGAATGGTGGGTTGCATCTGTTGGGAAGTTAATATTGCTTTGAGGTTAGTTGTGTAGCTAGATTGCAGTATCAAAACTACGAAAAGCCAGATTACTATGACTCCTTGAGACAAACTACTGACAACTTTCTCCTTTGTACAATATGAATGTCGGATTGAATCACTAACAAATCATTAGCAATTTTTTGTCAGGATGTAATCATTTCACCACCTTTGTGAAAACAGTAAATCAGTGGCTTGACCTTTCAAGACTCGAGACACCATTGGTGGATTTGTTAGCGGTGGACACCTTAACCTTTGCAGGCTATGAGACACCATCGCCGCTTCAATTAAATATTTTCTAAGATCCAAGGGGAAGTTTTTGAATTAGGGAATTAATGTTAGTTTTTGTATAAATGGAAAACGGATTGTAATCTGAGAGATATAAGAAGGATTACATTTTGAATTAAAGTCGCTAGTGTGCATTCAGAGGTATTTTCTCCGTTTATATTTTGTTCTTCATTGAGTTTGTAAACTCGTTTTATTTTCTTGATCAGATTCATTTTTTGAACAAACACAGTAATTACTTGGTTCTTTCATTTGCGAACCCGGTCTCACATTAATTTTGAACATAGCGATTCGAGGTTTTTCACATTTCGGAGTTTACTTGTTAAAAGGTGCATGGAGTTATTTACTTTCAAAACCCTATTCGCGTTTCGCGATTCGGGATTAGTTTTTTGGTGTCTGTCTTTTGTAATTGTCGAATCCCGAACCCCGATTGACCTCCGTTTTTTCACATTTGGTATCAGAGCATGCAGTCTATCTTGCTATTTTCAGTGTAGATCATTCTTGTTAGTGCCAAATTTTATTCTCTTATTTTCCCGCATGAAGGTTTATTTAATTCCTTTCAAATTTTATATAAATGGCCACGTCTGGTAGTAATTATTCTCAGGTTTAGGTTCATGTTCTGAGTGATAAGTCATATGACTCTTGGTATATTCGAATGAGGACGATTTTACATTCTCAGGATTTATGGACCTATGTTATTGATGGTTATGTTGAGCCAGCTGATGTAGCAGCATAATTGACTCTCTCTAATGCTTACCGTGTTTTGTTGAAGGAAAACAGGAAGAAGGATACCAAGGCTCTTGGATTAATCTAGCAAGGATTAAATGAATCCATTTTTACGAAGATTTCTAGTGCGGCATCTTCGAAGATGGCTTGCAACATTCTTGAAACCTGTTATCAAGGTGTGTCCAAGGTGAAGATAGTCAAGTTGCAGAATTTAAGAAGGGATTTCGAAAATATGAAGATGAAGGATAATGAAAGTGTTGATACTTTCATGACTCAAGTGATGAGTGTTGTGAACCAGCTCAGATAGTATGGAGATGATGTTGAGAATAAGAGAGTTATTGAGAAAGTGTTGAGAAGTTTACCTAAGAAGTTTGAACCTGTAGTTGTAACCATAGAGGAATTTAAAGATTTAAGTCAAATGCAAATTGATGAATTAACTGGTTCTCTTGTTGCTCATGAATCTAGGATATCTAGATATGAAGAAGGATCAATGGAGCATGCTTTCAAATCCCAACTGCATGTTACCATAGGTGGAGGCAGAGGAAGGTCTTATAATTATGGTAGAGGAGGTCGATTTTCTAGTCGAAGGGACAACAAAACTGAATCAGTGTCTGTGGAGAAGTTCCAATAGAATCCTCCTAATTTAAGAGGGAGTAGCAACAAACCTTGGCAACAAGAAAATCATAGGTATGATAAATCCAAAGTACAATGTTATTATTGTAAGAAGTTTGGGCATGTTGCTAACAAATGTTGGAAGAAGCAGGCAGATGCTAGAAAGCAGTCCGCAAATATCATATATGAGATTGAGGATGATCAAAATCCTGTATTCTTGACTTGTAATGTCACTCAGGAAAGTGAAAATGATATTTGGTTTTTGGATAGTGGTTGCAGTAACCACATGACTAGTAATAAGGATTTATTTTCGTCTATCGATACTAGTATCCAGTCTGAAGTAAAACTGGGAAATGACTGTAAGGTTACAGTTAATGGTAAAGGTGTAGTTCCAGTCTACACTAAGAATAATAAGAGAAGAAATATTGGTGATGTTTATTTTGTGCCTAGTTTAAAATGCAATCTTATTAGTGTTGGACAACCGTTGGAGAAAAAGTACAGAGTGTTCTTCAATAACAGGGCATGTACAATCTATGATAAATTACCTAGCAAACAATTGATTGCAAAAGTAGAGATGACTAAGAATATAATGTTTCCACTTGTTATGAGAAATGATTTGAGTGGTTCTTTGAATGCTTATAATATGGAAGTTTAGATGAATCTTGGTTATGGAATTTGAGATATGGTCATTTACATTTTGGTGGCTTAGATATGTTACAGAAGAAGCAGATGGTAAAGGGGTTTCCCTGTATTCAACAGCCTACAAGCTCTTGTGAGAGCTGTATACTTGGGAAGCATCACAGAGAGAAATTTATTTAAGGTGTTTCCTAAAGAGAAAAAGCTCCATTGGAAATTGTCCACACGGATTTGTGTGGACCTATGCAAATACCTTCTTTGAATGGTTGTGTTTATTTCATGACTTTTATTGATGATTTCAGTAGGAAGACTTGGTTGTATTTTTTGAAGCAAAAATTTGAAGCCTTTGAAGTTTTTAAGAAGTTTAAGTCTATGGTTGAGAATGAGAGTGGTCAAACCATTAAAATCTTAAGGTCTAACCGAGGAGGTGAATACAAACTTAATGAATTCGTTGAATTTTGTGATCTTCATGGAATTAAAAGGCAGTTTATTTCTCAATATACTCCACAACAGAATGGAGTGGCTGAAAGGAAGAATCGAACCATCATGGACATGGCTCAAAGCATGTTGAAAGAGAAGCATATTTCAAATGAATATTGGGGAGATGAAGTTCTTTGATCTGTTTTTATCTTGAATATAAGTCCGACCAAGACCGTGAGGGATCGTGTACATCAGGAAGCCTGGGATGGTAAGCCTTGCAATGTTTCTCATTTCATAATTTTTGAATGTGTTGCATTTGCGCATGTACCCATAGAAATGAGGAGGAAATTGGATGACAGAAGCGAGAGATGTATATTTGTTGGATACAATGAAGAGTCTAAGGCATATAAACTCTACAATCCCATCACCCAAAAATATGTAATCAGCAGAGATGTTCAATTTAAAGAAGATGAAGCCTGGGATGGAAGTATTGACAAATCAATTTCAGAGGGAGTTGTGTTACCCCGTGAAGATGGTGATGGAGCTGAGCATGCTGAAGGAGATGGAAAAATGGTTCCACATGTACATATGCCTACAGAAAGAATTCCAACAAGGAAAGCACCAGATTTCAGCCCATCTCAATTTAGAATGCCCAAAACTCATGAGCGTGGTGAGCCATCTGGACATGGTGGACATCAATCAGATTCACAGGTAAGTAGTGAATCAAATCTCACTTTATATTTATTAAGAAATAGATTTAAAGGAAAAAAGACTAGAAGCTTAAGAGAATTGTATGATCAGAATGAAGAAGTAGATCATATTTCAAATTTTGCATTAATGGCATGTGATTCTGTAAGTTTTGATGAAGGTGCTAAAGAGGATGTCTAGATAAAAGCAATGGATGAGGATATTGATTCCATTGAAAGAAATAACACTTGGGATCTTGTAGATTTACCTAAAGGTAAGAACATTATTGGTGTGCAGTGGTTTTATAAGACTAAGTTGAATGTAGATGGTGAATTTGAAAAGTACAAGGCAAGACTTGTAGCTTAGGGGTTTAGTCAACAACCTGGTATTGATTACAATGAAACATTTTCTCATGTAGAAAGAATTGACAATGTGAGGATGGTCTTAGATATTGCAGCTCAGAATAGATGGATCATGCATCAAATGGATGTTAAGTCTGCATTCTTGAATGTATGTTTGGAAGAAGAGGTTTATGTAAGACAACCTCCAGGTTATGAGATTAATAAGCACAGAGATAAAGTTTACAAGTTAAGGAAAGATTTATATGGATTGAAGTAGGCATCCAGAGTATGGTATAACAAGATTGATGAATACCTAATTAGTGTTGGATTCAGTAGAAGTCCAAGTGATCCAACCCTGTATACAAAGATAAACCAGGAAGGTAAAATTTTGATTGTATGTTTGTATGTTGATGACCTGATTTTTACTAGAGATCTATCTGTAGATGATTTTAAAAATGCCATGAAAATAGAGTTTGAGATGATTGATTTAGGATTGATGAAGTGTTTTCTTGGAATTGAAGTGGATCAATATGATGTTTTCATTTTCATTTGTCAAACTAACTATGCAAATGAAGTATTGAAAAGGTTTAGAATGCTGAATTGTAAACCAGTTGCAACACCTATGGCAACTAGTATTAAACTTAGCAAGTATGATGAGGGATCATATGTTGATCCAACTCTGTATAAGAGGTTGGTTGGAAGCCTTATGTACTTAACAACAACCAGACCTGATATCATGTTTGCTGTAAGTTTGATTTAAAGATTCACAGAGACTCTGAAGAGTACTCATTGGCAAGCAGGAATGAGGATCCTAAGATATGTTGCTGGAACAACTGAATTTGGTATCCGATACACATCAAGTTTAAACTTTGAGTTGATCGGATATACTGATAGTGATTTTGCAGGTTCCATTGATGACAAGAAAAGAACATCTGGGTATGTGTCCAGTCTTGGATCTGAAGCAGTGGCATGGGCATCAAAGAAACAACCCATTGTGACTCTATCTTCTACTGAGGCAGAGTATGTTGCAATAGTTGCAGTTGTGTGGATGAGAAGGATATTGAATGAATTGTTGCATGACCAGAATGATGCAACCCAAATTGTCTGTGACAATAAATCTTCCATTGCACTGTCAAAGAATCACGTCTTTCACAAACAGAGTAAGCACATTGATACAAGGTATCATTTCATTCGAGAGATGGTAACTAGTAAAGAGATTTATGTTCATTACTGCAGATCTAAATAACAATTTGAAGACATATTTACGAAGCCTTTGGGAAATGAATTCTTTAAAATCCATAGAAGAAATATTGGGGTCTACAAGCTATAATGCATTGTTTACAACAATTTTGTTTTACATATTTTCAGTTCAGTTTTCTCTGAAATGATTAAGAGGCAGTATGTCAGGATGTAATCATTTCACTGCCTCGGTGCAAACGATAAATCGGTGTCTTGAACTTTCAAGACTCGAGACACCATCGGTGGATTTGTTAGCGGTGGTCGCCTTAACCTTTGCAGGCCACGAGACACCATCATGGCTTCAATTAAATATTTTCTAAGATCGAAGGGGCAGTTTTTGAATTAGGGAATTAATGTTAGTATTTGTATAAATGGAAAACGGATTGTAATCTGAGAGATATGAGAAGGGTTACATTTTGAATTGAAGTCACTAGTGTGAATTCAGAGGTGTTTTGTCTGTTTATATTTTGTTCTTCATTGAGTTTGTAAAATCATTTTATTTTCTTGATCAGATTTGTTTTTTGAACAAACACAATAATTACTTGGCTCTTTCATTTGCGAACCCGGTCTCACATTAATTTTGAACATAGTGATTCGAGGTTTTTCACATTTCGGAGTTTACTTGTTAAAAGGTGCGTGGATTTCTTTACTTTCAAAAACTCCGAACCCGAAGTAGTGGGCCCAAACCCTATTCACGTTTCGCGATTCGGGATTAGTTGTTGCATTTTTCTTTTTGAGTTGGGTGTTTGTAAACCCCAAAACCTCGAACTGTTGGGCCCACAATTTATTCACATTTCGCGATTCGGCAATTCACGTGGTGTTTTGTTTTTTAGTGTCTGGCATTTGTAATCACCGAATCTCGAACCCCGATTGACCTCCAATTTTTCACATTTTTGAATCACTAATAAAACGATTACAACTTTACAGAGTTGTGAATGAGAATTATCTATGTAGATATTGAAAATATAATGAAAAGTTTAGTTGTCAATCAAATTCTTTGGTTATAGAAGAAGGATCCTCTTCCACAAGGATTTGACTACTTAGTCAAGAAGTGTTGTTACACATTATTTTCGTCATCCCTATGACCATTAATGATGTAAACCTATCTTTTGCCTTCAGAGGGATCAGTGGCCTGAGTTCCCGAAGAGAGAAGGGAGAAGAACTTTTCCTGAGAAAAGAAGTTGCATTTTCCCTTGTAAAAACCCTGTAAAAAAGGAAGTTCGCAGGTTGCTATATAGGCAGGGTGCGAGAATGCCTGATTCTCGCAGGTTGCACCATAGCTAGGGTGCGAGATGTTCGTAGGTTTCTCTATAGGCAGGGTGCAATAATGCCTACATGTGGGAAAAACAAGTATTTTCTCGAATCTTCTGGAAGGAGAAACTTCTATGGTGAGGTGGCATCCGAATGGTTTGGATCTTACTCGCTTTCATGATTTAGTGGTATCATCCTAACATCCTCACCTTATCCTCTTCAACTAATAAAAGGAGAGGAGTTCTCATGGAGAAAGTTAGCTTTTGTTGGCTTGGAATTATTAGCTTGGTTGGAGTGGCTTTGAGATTTGCCTTTGTCAAGATAGATTGTGAATATTATCAGTTCTGTGCTCTCAGAATTCTTGGAGTGAAAGTGTGTGGGGAACGAAGGACAGTTGGAAGGGACCTTACGACATCAAGGCCATG